>PVHX01036482.1:0-10783 GCA_004024805.1 Geosciurus inauris
GCCCTGGGTTCGATCCTCAGCACCACATACAAAGCAATAAAATAAAGACATTGTGTCCATCTACAACTAAAAAAAAAATATATTAAAAAAAAAAAAAAGAAATAACATCCTTAACTCACCCTACACAAAACAATTCCTTTGGATTAAAGGTTTTAACTGCAAAAAAACAAAATTATAAAACTATGAGAAGAAAATAAAGAATCTTTATGAGCCCAAAGTAGAAAGTGAAAAGATAAGACAAATTAACAGCAAGTCACTGCAAAACTAATAACCAAAACAGAAGTAGTATCCCAATAGGTAGTTTACTTGGAGAAATTGATGATTAGGTATTCATCTCAATCATTAAGATATCATGTAAAGTGCAATAAGCCAGTCCCAAAAAGCCAAAGATCAAATGTTTCCAAAGATATGTGGAAACTAACCCACAATGGAGGGGGGGGGGCAGATAGAAATTCAGTGGCTTAGACAAAGGGGAATGAAGGGAAGGGAAGGGGGATAGAAAAGGAAAGACAGTGGAATGGATCTGACATAATTTCCTATGTGTACATATGAATACACCACAGTGAATCCTACCATTGTGTACATTCACAAGAACGGGGTCTTAATTAGAATAAGATACATTCCATGCTTGTATAATTATATCAAAATGGATTCTACTGTCATGCATAACAAAAAAGAACCAATTAAAAAAAATCAGGGAAACACAAGCTAAAAAAAATAATCAGGGAAATGCAGTGAAGCCAGACTTAGTGGCACACCCCTGAAATCCCAGATACTCAGAAGACTGAGGTGGAGGATCACTCCAGACCAGGAGGATAACTCCAGACCAACGTGGGCTACATAAGGGACACCTGGTCTCACAAAACAAAAGAAAACAAACAAAAAGACCCCAATGAAATATGATTCTATTCCCATTTAATTGACAAAAATTTTAAAGTTGAAAAGTACTAAGCTTTGGCAAGAATCTGAAGCAACTGAAATTCTTATCCACTGCTAATAGCAAAATAAACAAGTGCAACCATTTTTGGTAACTACCTTTTCTTAAAAAGTAAACATGGACATGTCCTATATAAACTAGCATAGGATATATTCACATAACATATATATCCCAGAGAAATTCACATTTGGACCAGAAAGTTTCTTACTATATTGTTTGTAATAATAGCATAAACAGTAAAATGAATAGATTGTGGGATACTATAGAATAGGAAAAATTAATGAGCCACACCTATATACATGAACATAAAGTAAAACACAGGAAAATATCCTCTGTAGTAAAGTTCAAAAAATAAGTAGAACTAACTTGTATGCTATTTATTGTGGAATCTAGTCTCCAAGATGGTCCAGTGAGCCTTTCTTCCTGGTATCCATGCCTAGTATATACCTCACTCCTAAAATGAATAAATAGTCCTATTCAATTAAAAAATCTTATTTTGGAGAAATTATGTGTGTGGTGACTAAAGCAGTCTTCAAAGAAGATATGGCTTTAGTCCTTTTTTTATCGGATCCTGCATTCTTAGGGGAGCCCACTGCCAAACTTTTTTTTTTTTGGTACCCAGGATTGAAGTCAGGGGTACTTGACCACTGAGCCACATCCACAGCCCTATTTTGGGTTTTATTTAGAGACAGGATCTCACTGAATTGCTCAGCACCTTGCCATTGCTGAGGCTGGCTTTGAACTCATGATTCTCCAGTCTCAGCCTCCCAAAGTGCTGGGATTACAGGCATTCGCCACCGCACCCGGCTCACTGCCAGGTTTTGAGGACACTCAGCAACCTTATGGAGAAGGTCATGTGAAAAGGAATTGAGACCTGCTGTCCTTAACCATGTAAATGAACCAACTTAGATATAGATCCTCCAGCCCCAGTCCAGTCTTTAGATGACTGAAACCTCTTAAGAGATCCTGGCTTGGTGTGGTGCTGCACACCTGTAATCCCAGCAGCTAGGGAGACTGAGGCAAGAGGATCACAAATTCAAAGGCCAGCCTCAGCAATTTAGCAAGGCTGTAAGCAACTTGTCTCAAACCCTGTCTCAATAAAGGAAGGAAGGGAGGAAGGGAGGGAGGGAGGGAGGAAGGGATAAAAAGGTCTGGGGATGTGGCTCAGCCCCTGGGTTTAATCCCAGGTAAAATCCTATACCAGAAACACCTGATAGTCCATTTCTAAATTGTATGTTTATTTTTTGGTACAGGGATTGAACCCAAGAGTGCTTAACCACTGAGCCCCATCCCCCACCCTTTTTATTTTTTATTTTGAGACAGGGTCTTGCTAAGTTGCTTAGACCCTTGCTAAATTGCTGATACTGACTTTGAATTTGTGATCCTCCTGACTCAGCCTCCTGAGCCGCTGAAATTACAGGCATGTGCCACCATGGCTGGCCCACTTCTAAATTTTTTACAGACAGAAACTTTGAGATAGTACATGTGTGTTGTTACATGTTATGCAGAATCAGAATACTAATAATTTTATTGGACATATACTCTAAGTGGTAAAATTTGTATATCTTCTTTGGAGAAATGTCCATTAAGATCCTTTTAGCCAAGCACTGTGGCGCACACCTGTAATCCAAGCAGTTTGGGAGGCTGAGACAGGAGAATCGCAAGTTCAAAGCCAGCCTCAGCAATGGCGAGATGCTAAGCAACTCAGTGAGACCCTGTCTCTAAATAAAACACAAAATAGGGCTGGGGATGTGGCTCAGTAGTCAAGAGCCTCTGAGTTCATTCCCCAGTACCAAAAGGAAAAAAAAGAAAAAAGAAAAAGAAGTCCTTTTGCTCCTTCTTTAATTGGATTGCTTATCTTTCTGTTATTGAATTGTATATATTTCTACATATTCTGGATACAGGTCCCTTATCAGAGACATGATTTGCAAATATTTTCTTCCATTCTGAAGTTTTTGTTTGCTTGCTTGCTTTCTTGATGATGTCTTTTGAAGAAAAAAGTTTTTAATTTTGATGAAATCTGATTTGTCTACTTTTTGTGGTGGTCATTTGTGCTTTTGTATCACATTTAAGAAGGTGTTGCTTAACCCAAGGTCATGAAGATTTACATAGCCCCCTCCTCCCATATTTTCTTTTTCTTTCTTTTTTTTTTTTTTTTTGGTACTGGGGATTGAACTTGGGTACTTGACCACTGAGCCACATCCTCAACCCTATTTTGTGCTTTATGTAGAGACAGGGTCTCAGTGAGTTACTTAGCACCTCGCTGTTGCAGAGGTTGGCTTCGAACTCGCGATTCTCCTGTCTCAGCCTCCCTAAGTGCTGGGATTACAGGCTTGAGCCACCGCGCCAGGCTTCCTCCCATATTTTCTTCTAAGAATTTGTCGTTTTGGGGCTGGGAATATAACTCAGTTGGTAGAGTGCTTGCTTCGCATGCACAAGGCCCTGGGTTCAATCTCCAGTGCACGCATACACACACAAAAATTGTAATTTCATCTCTATAGTTAGATCTATGATTGATTGATTGAAAATATTTTTTTAGTTGTAGATAGACACAAATATATTTATTTATTTTTATGTGGTGCTGAGGATCGAACCCAGTGCCTCATGCATGCAAGGCAAGCGCTCTACCACTGAGCTACAATCTCAGCCCAGGTCTATGATTTATTTTGAGCTAACTTTTGTGGATGGTGCAGGAAAGTGTCCAACTTTACCCTTTTGCACATAGATATGTAGTTGTACCAGCACCATTTATTGAAAAGACTATTTTTTCCAATTCAATCGCCTTAGAATCATTATTCAAAGTTAGTTGACTATAAATATCAAGGTTTATTTCTAGACTCTCAATTATGCTCCATTGATCTGTATGTCTGTTCTTATACCAGCACCACACTCTCTTGATTACTATAGCTTTTAGTACATTTTGAAATAAAAAAAAAAATGTGAATCCTCCAAACTTTGTTCTTTTTCCAGAATATTTTGGAACTGGGCACAGTCACACACGCCTCTAATGCCAGTTACTCTGGAGGCTAAAGCTGGAAGGTTGCAAATTTAAGGCCAGCCTGGACAACACAATGAGACCTTGTCTCAATTTTTTTTTTAAAAAGGGAGGGGCAGGGATGTGGCCGAGTGGTGGAGTGCTTGCCTAGCATGTGCAAACCCAGTACTGAAAATAAGAATGTTTGGAGTCCCTTGCAATGTCATGTGAATTTTAAGATCAGCTTGTTAACTTCTTCAAAAAAAGGCAACTGAGATTTTGATAGGGACTGCATTGAATCTGTAGATCAATTGGTGAATATTCCCTTCTTAGCAATATTAAATCTATTGTTCTATGAACTTGGGCTGTCTTGCCATTTATGTAGGTCTTCTTTAATTTCTTTCAATTATATTTTGTAGTTTTCACAGTATAAGTTTTGCATTTTTGTTTAGTTTTGCATTTCCTTTGTTAAATATACTTCTAAGTATTTTATTCTTTTTAATCCTCAAATGCACATTCTTTGCTCTGGACCTCCCTGTTGGATTGTCTTTGGCAGATCTGCATCACAATCTCTTGCCCTTTTCTGTTACCTTCTTTCACCTTTCCTCTCACAAATATTTTTTCTCAATAAGCTTTTGCAATGGGAGCAGCAACACATGCCTATAATCCCAGCTACTTGGGAGGCTGAGACAGGAGGATTCTAAATTCAAGGTGTGCCTGGGAAACTTAGCAAGACCCTGTCTTAAAAAGTGTGAAAGGGAGCGGGGCGCAGTGGCACACGCCTATAATCCCAGTGCTCTGGAGGCTGAGACACGAAAATCATGAGTTCAAAGCCAGCCTCAGCAACGGTGAGGCACTAAACAACTCAGTGAGACCCTGTCTCTACATAAAACACAAAATAGAACTGGGGATGAGGCTTAGTGGTTGAGTACTCCTGAGTTCAATCCCTGGTACAAAAAAAAAAAGTGTGAAAGGGCTGGGGCTGTAGTTCAGTGATAAAGCACTCCTGTATTTATTCCTTAGAACCAAAAAATAAAAAGGAGCTAGGGATGTGGTTCAGTGTTAGACTGCCCAGTACTGAAGGAAAAAACAATCTGAAAGTAAATTGATTTTCTTTCTCAAAATATGTGCAGAAACTGATATGGCTGGGTAAATAAAGAACTTATAGTTTATTCCACCTTGGGCTGTGTTTTTTTTTTTTTCCTTTCCTTTTTTGTGCTTGTTAATTGTACAAAATTCACTGTACAGAATGATGATTTCATTGTAGCATTTAACATATTTTGATCATTTCCACCTCCCCGCTTCTTCCTCTCCTCCCCTTCCTCCTCTTTTTTTTTTGGTTCTGGAGATTGAACTCAGGGGTACTCGACCACCAAGCCACGTCCCCATCCCTATTTTGTGTTTTTAATTAGAGACAGGGTCTCACTGAGTTGCTTAGCGCCTCGCCTTTGCTGAGTCTGGTTTTGAACTCACGATTCTCCTGTCTCAGCCTCCCTAAGTGCTGAGATTACAGGCTTGTGCCACTGCGCCCGGCCACTTCCTCTTTCCCTACCCCCAGATCCCCTTCCTCTTCTCTAGTAGACTCCCTTTAATTTTATGTTGTCTTTCCCCCTTGCTAGACTTCACACATGAAAGAAAATATGCAACACTTGTCTTTTTGTGTCTGGTTTATTTTGTTTAACATGATGATCTTCAGTTCCATTTTCCTGAAAATGATGTGATTTTGTTCTTCTTTATGGGTGAATAATATTCCATTGTGTATTATCACATTTTCTTTACCTATTGATCCAGTGATGGATGTGTAGGCTGATTCCATAACTTGGCTATTATAAATTTTGCTGCAATAAATATGGATAATCAGGTATTTCTATAATATGCTGGCTTTGATTCCTTTAGGCATATGCCCAGAAAGTGGCATAGCTGGGTCACATGGTTGTTCTATTTTTAGTTTTTAAAGAAACTTCCATGCTGACTTCTATAGTGGCTGCACTTATTTATATTCCTACCCCACCAACAGTCTATACCTCCATCTTCACCAGCATTTATTGATTTTTTTTTTTTTTTTTTTTGTACCGGGGATTGAACTCAGGGACACTCAACTGCTGAACAACATCTCCAGTCCTTTTTTCTATTTTATTTAGAGACAGGGTTTCACTGAATTGCTTAGCACCTTGTTATTGCTGAGGCTGGCTTAGAACTCTTGATCCTCCTGCCTCAGCAACCAGAGCCACTGGGATTATAGGCATGAGCCACAACACCTGGCTGATTTTTGTATTCTTTTTTTTTTTTTTTTTTTTTTTTTTTTTTTTTTTTTTTTTTTTTTTTTTTAGTTGTAGATGGACACAATGTCTTTATTTTTTTTATTGCTTTGTATGTGGAGCTAAGGATCGAACCCAGGGCCTCACGCATGCAAGGCAAGCGCTCTACTGCTGAGCTACAATCCCAGCCCCTGATTTTTGTATTCTTGATGATAGCCATTCTGACTGGGAATCAGATGGAATTTCAAAGTAGGTTTTTGTTTTTGGTTTGTGTATTGTTGTTTTGATTCTGGGGACTGCAGCTGGGGTGCTTTACCATTGAGCCACATCCCCAGCCCTTTTAATCTCTTATTTTGAGATAAGGTCTTGCTAAATTACCCCGGCTGGCCTCAAATTTGCATTTCTCCTGCTTCAGCCTCCTGAGTTGCTAGGATTACAGGCGTGCACCACTGTGCCAGGCCTGGCTATGTTTCTTAAACAGAGTTTATGATAAGCATGACTTAGACATCCATATTTCATCAGATCTATTCTTGACTCTTTCTGACAGAGGCACTATCTTAATTTTTTCTTTTTTCTTTTTGCCAACCAACTACCAGCAACTCTTAAAAAAGAAAGAAGAAGAAAACAAATACAAAAAACAACACAACGTATCCTATCACCCCTTGTGCAACAGCTCATTTCCTTGAATCTTTGAAAATTACTTATGCATGCATGATTTTGAAGAGAATGCCAGGGACCCAGTTCCATAAGGATCACATTCAAGTTTTCTCTCCCTGAGGCAGAAACATTATTGCCTCAGAATTGTTTTCTTCTTAACTTTCTTTGTCTAAAAATGAAAACGTCTGCCTTGATTTGTGGGGTGTGTAGTTTTTGTTTTCTTAACTCTAACATAGAAATTAAAACCAAAATACATAAACTTTGGGTTGGAAAACAGTAAGAGCGAAGGAAGAACTGAATTTGCATTTATTCAGCCGATGAGGCAAAAATAGGTCTTTTGTTATTGAGACTTCCATGGCAATAGTTCTCATGAAGTATTTTGTTATGATATTCCTTATAATTGTGTATTGATTTAGTTAGGTGAACTTATTGTGAAGCTGGAACAGAGGGAAAGAGGACTAAAATGGAGCCTGTGTGCTGAGTAGGTCTAGTGTATTTCCTTCAAGTTTATTCCTGGCTCTTGAAAACTTTTGTTGTCCTTTGGAGTGGGATTTTTTAAATTATCCTTCTCCCTGATGATTGTTGGGTTAAAGAAAAAGCATTCATTGTCTTTTGTATGGTTGGCTTAAATCTGGCTACCTTATTTAGCTCTTTAATTTACTCCATTAGTTGTTTTTTTTTTCTTCTTAAATGCAGTCTCTGGTTCTCATAAATATAATCATTTTATATGCAAACCCACTGATTTTGCCTCCAAACTTTCTTTTTTTTTTTTTTTTTTTACCATTTTTTAGTTGTTAATGGATCTTTATTTTATTTATTTATATGTGGTGCTGAGAATCGAACCCAGTGCCTCACACATGCTAATCAAGCGCTCTACCACTGAGCCACAACCTCAGCCCCCCAAACTTTCATAAAGGCTGAGGAAGTGGGACTGAGGCTGAGGATTCAGGAGGACCCATAGCTACGCTGCCTTGATCTATATTAGAAATGAAGCCACCATTGATGCCAAAAGTTGCTGAATCAAGAAGTTACCTGCCAATATATATATATTGGATACTGGGGATTGAACCCAGGACACTTTACCCCTGAGCTACATCCCCAGACCTTTTTATTTATTTTTATTTTTTATCTTGAGACAGGGTCTTGCTAAATTGCTGAGGCTGGCCTCAAACTTGTGATCCTCCTGTCTCGGCCTCCCAAGTCACTGGGATTACAGGTGTGTGCCTTCACACCTGGCCTCACCTTCCAAATGAAGAAGCTGCTGCTATAGCAGCTGGCTCCAGACCATGACACTTCTGTCACAGTCTGTACCAAGACAACAGCTGCTTTTCACAGCATCTCCCTTTGCATAGGACTCAGTTCCAAGTCACAGTCTCACATGAGTACATCTGTTTGGTGAGATCTTAATCATGTCTTCAGCTCTGGCCACAGGAGAGTCTAAAAAATGTAGTTTTTTCAGCTTCTGTCTGCATTCATTCTAGAGCATACCAATAGGCAATATCTGCTATGGTATTATTTAGCAAATCTAGAAATCTTGCTTTTATTTCTCTCTTAAACATTTTTAAATAAAATACACATTACATAAAACTTATATTTTAACATTTTAAGTGTACAGTTGAGTGGTAAGTACACGTTGCACAACCAACTCTTTTCATCTTGCAAAACTGAAACTATATCTATTGAACAACTCCCTCCCCATTTCCCTTCTCCTAGGCCCTGGTGACTGCCATTCTTTGTTTCTCTGAATTTGACTATTCTAGCTACCTTATATAAATAGAAGCATATAGTAGTCATTTGTTACCTAACAACTACCAGCAACTCTTAAAAAAGAAAGAAATAGGACTGGGGCTGTAGCTCAGCGGTAGAGTGCTTGCCTCGCATGCGTGAGGCCCTGGGTTCGATCCTCAGCACCACATACAAAGCAATAAAATAAAGACATTAAAAAAAAAGAAAGAAAGAAATACAAAAATCAGCCAGTTGCTGGTAGTTATGAGGCAACTTTGTCATTATACAAACATTTCAAACTATATTTTATACAAACTAAGATCACTACAACTTTACTAGGTATTATGGTCTTATGGGACCACTATAGTACATGGTCTGTCATTAACCAAAATGTTATTATATGGTGCCTACATGATTGTATATGTCCTCTTGTGACTGGCTTATTTTACTTACCATCATGTCTTTACAATTCATTCATTGTAACATGTGTCAGAATTTCAATCTTGTTTAAGACTAAATAATATCCCATTATGTGTATATCCCATTTTGTTTATCCATTCATCTGGATGGGTATTTGGGTTACTTCCACTTTGTACCTATTGTGAGCAATGCTACTATGAACCTGGTTGTACATATATCTCTTGAGACCCTGCTTTAAATTATTTTGTATACATATCCATCCTTCTCTTTCCTTTGATCTAAGACCTTCGAACAAGAAAGGGCCACTGAAAATTATTAAACAATATTTTAGTATCTCTGACAGATGATATTTTTTTAAGATGGCCGTAACAATATTTCCCATTCCACATGCTCGACGGTATTTCCATTGCTTCTGCCAAAAACAACCATCTTTGGTCTTGCAGAATGTCTTACCACCCATCAGAGTATTCCATACAGCATTACTTCTGACCCACAAACTCATTTTACAGAAATGCAGCAATGGGCTCATGCTTATAGAATTCACTGGTTTTACAATGTTCCCCACCATCTTGAATTGCTTGCTTTATAGAATATTGCCTTCTGAAGACACAGTTACATTGCCAGTTGACAATGTAACTTGTCACAATAGCTTGCAGGGCTGAGGTTAGGTTCTCTAGAAGGCTACATATGTTCTGAATCAGCATCCAGTATATGGTACTGTTTCTTTATAGCCAGAATTCATGGGTCCATGAACTAAGGCTATTGACACCACACACCAAGCCTGAGTGATTACTAGAAAAATATTTGCTTCCTATTTGCAAGATTTATCCTGTGTTAGCCTAGAAGACTTAGTTCCACAGGGAAGAATCCTTCTATCAGGAAACACCTGATGATTTCACTGAAATGGAAGTTAAGACCGCCACCCCACCATTTTAGGCCTCTCGTGACTGAGTCAACAGGTGAATAGGGAATAGGAGGGTTACAATATTGATTAGGGTGATATATCCAGATTATCAAATTGTCTTATTCCTCCATGATGCTGGTAAGAAAAAGTATTTCTGGAATACAGGAGATCCCTTAGGATGTTGCTTAGTATTATCATGCCTTTGATTAAGATCAATGGAAAGGGGGCGGTTCCAAGATGGCGGCCTAGACGGACGCTGTGGTCAGTCTCTCCAGAGCCAGAGGTTGAAGTTGTGGAAATACCATCTCCCAGCCAGCTTCTGGATATCATCATAGCTACCCGGGCAGGAATTTCACTTGCGCATGTAAGCAGGGCCACCAGCCAGCAGCCATTGCCACAAACAGAGTGACTTCAGCAGCAAGCGGCGGCGGAGCTCAGCCGCAGCGGCTCAGCCCAGGGCTCGCCCCGGGCGGGGCCTGCTTCTACAGGGGTACCTGGCTCCAACGCCCACCCAGCCAGGCAGGGCCCCTAGCAGTTGCTCCCGTGGACACACGGCCCCAGCTGCTAGCCACTTGGGTGCCCAAATTCAGGGTAAGAGTCGCTCCAGAGACCCCAGCGGAGACAGCCCGCCGCACTTCCGCTCCAGAGCTCCGGTGCACCGGCAGGAGCCGCAGAGGGCCCAGATCCGCCTGCAGGAACCTCCACGGGTGTCCAGCAAGAGGGAGACCAGGAACTGCCACCTCGAGCCACTGAGGAGCCCAAACTCAGGGTAAGAGTCCCCCCAGACACCCTAGCGAGAGGCAGCCCCGCCCAAGGGGCTCCAGAGTTCCTGGGGACCAGCAGGAACTGCAGAGGGCCCTGATCCACCCTCAGGAACTTCCACGGTTGTCCAGCCAAAAGGAGACCAG
>PVHX01036483.1:0-10773 GCA_004024805.1 Geosciurus inauris
TCTTACAGTTTTGTTTTAGTATATTTTGACTTTTTCCGTATAGAGGCTTTTTGCACATCTTTAATGGTCTTTGCCATTTGTTCATTTTTATGAGTGTAGCAATTAAGAAACTGATCAGACGCAGTGTATGAGTGGATGGGGTTGTGTGATTGAGTGGGGCTTTGGGCTTTTCTGGTGGGATCCCTAATGTCAGTAAATATCTGGAGAAATTTTCTTTGGGTTGAACACTTTCTTCAGGGAAAGGTCCTCCAATCCAGTAGTCCAATTCACTATAATTGAATAGTTCACAATACATCAATTAAATAACATTTTCAGATTCATATTATCAGCATGCTGTAAAATAGTAAATTAGCCTTGTTGTTAGTGTTTTGAGAGACAGATGGGGGAAAAAACTTATGTGTGTGTGTCTCATCTTTGCCCCCTACTACATTTGACTTCCTCATAAATATAGCTTTTCTGGTACAGATTTTCCAGAGAATTAACCTGCCTAAAATAAGGGTGTGTTAGCAATGGCAAAGGGGTTTTCTTAGCTAAGCAAGATAAAGGAGGGACCAGTAATAAGATCCTAAACCAGTGTCAGTGTGCCTTCTGAAACTTTGGAAGTAATAAGTGTCTCCAAGACTTTAACATCTAAGGATTTCTACAGATAAATCTTACTCACTTACTTCCCTTCAGCAGCCATCTCTGTAGAGACTAACTTGGAGTGCCTCCCTACTTGTTAGGCTAATCATCGCTCTCCGCGTCCGTTCCACCCCCAGTGTACTTGTTGAACTCTCTCATGGACTGATGGATATTCTTCTGTTTTTGTTCTCATGGTATATGAGATTCCTTTGCCTCTTTTTGGTGAGAAGAATATATTCAAGTCTACTGTTCCGGAATGTGGATGATCAGTCTGGATGAAATAGCATCTGGTTAAATTCAAGTATGACTCTATGGCAAGACTTACAATCTTTGTGTGGTTTATACAGGACTCTGAAGGCAGTATGCTATTAGGTCAGTAAGGGGTGAGATGAGAGATAGGAATCTGTTAATCACAATCATTCATAACAAAAAATATTAAAGAATGAAAATAAGACAGGGACATGAGGAATGGAGAAGAGGGAACTGAAATGAGGATATTAAAGAGGTGAATTGATAGGAAATGATGTCTGTTGACTTAGGAAATAAGGAAAATGTAGAAAGTAAGAAGATGCTATGTTTTTTACTTGGGCAAATGAGTGGCTGGTGGTACCATTTTCTGAGATATGAAAGTCAGGAGGGAAAGGTGTAGGTTAACTTAGTTTTGGACATGTTGAACTGTGCATTTCTGAAGAACATCTAGGTGCAAGAACCAACTGGGTAGTGAGATATATGTATTTGTAGACTGGGAAAAATTTCTGGCAGAAATGTAGACTTAGAAGTAAAAGTATTTTTATTTCTAAAAATAGCCTTTAGTGCAAAGATAGGTTAAAATATTCATAATACTTTCTTTTATAAGTATCTTTCATTTAAAAAATTGTTAGTTGTACACATGAAAATATGCTCCACATCATGTGTCATTAGGGAAATGGAAATTAAAACAACCATGAAATACCACTGTATATATACCTATCTGGATATGTAGAATTCAAAACACTGACAACAGCAAATGCCAGTAAAGATGTTGATCTACAGCAACTCATTCATTACCATGGGAATGCAAAATGGTATAGCTACTTCAGAAGACAGTTTGACAGTTTCTTATAAAAGTCAAAATACACTTATCATATGATCTAGCAATTGCCCTACGTCATGTATACCTAAAAGAGTTGAAAACTTATTTCTACACAAAACATGCATATGAATAATTACAGCAGTTTTATTCATAACGGCCAAACTTGGAAGCAACCAAGCATTTCTTTAGTAGGTTAATGGATAAATAAACCGTGGCATATACAATTTACTCAGATTAATAAGACATGAGCT
Organism: Geosciurus inauris; assembly: GCA_004024805.1. Lineage (NCBI taxonomy): Eukaryota > Metazoa > Chordata > Mammalia > Rodentia > Sciuridae > Geosciurus > Geosciurus inauris. Next base: position 1,945 of record PVHX01036483.1, read on the forward strand.
ATCAAGCCATGAAAAGATGTGAAAAAACCTAAAATGCATATCACTAAGTTTAAAAAATCAGTCTGAAAAGATTATATACTTTATGATTCAAACTATATGACATTCTGGAAAGACAACACAGTGGGGACAGTAAAAAAAATAAGTGGTTATAGGAATTGGGCAGAGAGAGGGATGAATATGCAGAGCACATGGGACTTTTAGGGCAGTGAAACTACTCTGTATGACAATATAGTGACTGATATATGTCATTCTACATTTGCCCAAACACACAGAATGTATCACCAAGAATGAACCTTGTGAACTATGGAATTTGGATGATGTGTCAATGTAGTTTCATCATTTGTAACAGATGTATGACAATGGAGAGAACTGTGTGTTGAGGGGGCATGAGGTACATAGGGCATCTCTGTACCTTCTGCTCAATTTTGCTGTGAGCATAAAACTGTTTTTTAAAAATAGCACATTTATGTAATCATCACCTAGATCAAGAAACAACATATTACCCCTACCCCTAGAAGTCCCCTCCTCTCCTCTTCCAGGTACAGCATCTCCTTCAAGAGTAACCACTTTCCTAGATTAGTTTGGCCTGTTTTATACTTTTTCTTTTTAAAGAAATATAGTCATTCAGGATGTATCTTTGGGTCTGATTTCTTTTGTCCAACCTGATGTTTTTGAGAATCATCCATATTATTGAATGTAATTGCAGTTGTTCATTTTCATGGCTATATAGTATTCTGTGTTAGGGCTGTACTCAACTTATTTATCCATTCTACAGGTGATAGAAACTTTGGTTAAATGGGATTATTTTTAGGGATATTGGTGAAATTGAAACTTCCATACCAACATTTTTGAATGAAAATGGTAAGTGATGGCTCAGAACAACCTCAGAAACACAGGAGAAGGGGAGTAGATTTGAACAAGGACACAGGGAGGAAGGTCAGCCTGAACATTAAAGAAAAGTTGAGTGAGGAGGGGTTGAAGTCTGGGGAAATTCTAGTGACAATACCTTATCTTTCTGAAAGCAGTATTGAGTTGTAACCTAAGAAAACTCTATTAATAGATTTTCTTGTCTCTAAAAAGCCAGTAAGAAAACTACAAATAAAAATTTGAAGAGGCTTTATTGTTCTCTTGTCATTTAAGATCTGTTATTTTCTAGGATTGGATAAAACTTAATTAATTTTGAAAAAATTGTTAAAAAAATGAAAACCATCTGCTAAGCTAGGAGACCTGAAATAATGATGACTTGAAATTAAAATAACTTTGGAAATCTCTTTACAATCATAGTAATAAAACCATTGAAGGCTGGAGGAATAGCTTAAGTGCTTTGGTTTTATTGCAATTTATTTTGTAGGGAATATTGTAAGCTATAATGATAATTATGGATTAGGAAGTTGCAAAGTACTTGGATGCCCCTCACACCTATAAAAATGTAGAGGCTAAAGTCACCTTCTTTGGAGAGGTAAAAATAAAAACTAAAAACTCTTAGAAGAGATAATTCTGTCTTTGTCAATCATGTCTGCTACCAGTACCCATTGCTGTATTTATTCATGGATGCAGTATCTTGATCCAGATCTTCCAGAATTCTTGCATCAGTCTTGACCAGGAGAGGAAGTATAGCCACAGTCTTCTACCTTCTGGTGGTACTTGCAATGTAAGTTTTATGGCCCAATAAACATGTGTTCACTGGCCCAGGACTGATCCTGGCTGCCTCTGTAACTTTAGAGTCCAACATTCCCAACCATTTGTACCTTTCTTCTTTCTTGACATAGTGTTTATAGAGATAATACTTCAGTTCAACATTGAAGTAGAATCTTTGGGAATTTGGTAGTCTATCCAACTCTTTCCAGGGTCCTTGCCTAAGTCCTTTGTATTATTCCTCCTACCTATGCAATGGTCAGCTTCATGTTGAGAATGGCAAGTTGCCTCAATCTACCTGATTAAGATGATTATAGGACTGGAATAGAATGAGGTAAGTGAGGCAAAAGGAAGTGCCAAAAAAACTTGTTATTAAGATAGAAAATATGTAATGCAATATTTAAATAATAAAAACTATTTAAAAAGTACTAAAATATCAAAAATGTAAACAATGACTGGATCGGTATTACTGAATTTTTCTTTTGCCTTAGGCTCACATAGAACTTGGGTTGGCACTGTTCAATGGTGTCTGTATTTCCCATCTATGAAGTTCCATCTGCCAGACTAAACTCAATTGGCTTGAAGGCAAGAAATGGTCTCCTAAGATCCCATCTGAGTGATTCTTATTCAGCTAATATTAGTTAAGCACTTAATGTGGGAAAATCTTGATGCTATGTTATGTAAGTGGTTAAGAAAAATGTATAAGCTGCAAATCCTGCCCTGAAATTGCTTCTGGTCTATCAGGGGAGATAAAATGTATAGATAGGATATAAAATTGTACATATCACGGGAAAGGTACAGAAGCAATGCTACAAAGTTCAGAGGATGGAGAAAACACTCCAATCTGGGCAATCAGGGAAAGCTTTTTAGAAAATATATAGTTTCATAGGTGCTTAAAGACAGAACAAAATTTGTACATGGAGAGGCAAGGGTAGGAGATACTTTTGCTGGAGAAAAGGCACAACTGTGGGAAAACTTGAGATATGTTTAGATGAGGCCATAAGTTTGATTTGTCTGGCAAGGTGGACTTGGACAGGGAAATCATTAGAGGCAAAACTCAGGAGGTGGAATGATACAGGATGACAAAGACCTTGAACAGCTTTAGTTTTAAAATTTTGCATGCACATTTTTGAGGTTAGCATTATCTCCTTTAGGACACTTCATTCATTTATACTTACAGAGACTCAATAATAATATACTTATCAATAAAATAAACAAATACATATTATTTTTATGATCAAATAAATTACGTATTATATCAATGTCTTAGTCAAATTAATCATTTTTTAAATTATTTTGTTCTAATTAGTTATGCATGACAGCAGAATGCATTTTGATTAATAGTAAACAAATGGAGCACAATTTTTCATTTCTCTGGTTGTGCATAGAGTCACACCATTTGTGTCACCATACGTGTACTTAGGATAATATTGTCCACATTATTCCACCATCTTTCCTACCTACATTACCCCTTCCTTCCCCTTCCTCACCTTTGCCCTATTTAAAGTTCTTTCACTCCCATGATGTTCCCCTCCATTATGGATCAGCATCCACTTATCAGAGAAAACATTTGGCCTTTGGATTTTGAGGATTGGCTTACTTCACTTAGCAATATATTCTCCAACTCCATCCATTTACCTGTAAATGCCATGATTTTATTCTCTTTTAATGCTGAGTAATATTCCACAGAATATATATACCACAGTTTCTGTATACATTCATCTATTGAAGGGCATCTAGGTTGGTTCACATTGTGAATTGTGCTGCTATAAACATTAATGTGGCTGAGTCACTGTAGTATGCTGTTTTAAAATCCTTTGGGTATAGACCAAAGAGTGGGGTAGCTGGGTCAAATGGTTGTTTCATTCCAAGTTTTCTAAGGAATCTCCATACTGTTTTGCAGATTGGTTGCACCAATTTGCAGTCCCACCAGCAATGTAAGAGTGTGCCCTTTCCCTCATATCCTCACCAACACTTATTGTTGCTTGTATTCTTGATAACTGCCATTCTGACTGGAATGAGATTAAATGTTAGAGTAGTCTTGATGTGCATTTCGTTAATTACTAGAGATGTGGAACATTCTTCCATATATTTGTTGATCGATTGTATATCTTCTGAGAAGTTTCTGTTCGGTTCCTTAGCCCATTTACTGATTGCGTGGTTTGTTTCTTTGGTGTTAAGTTTTTTGAGTTCTTTATATATCCTGGAGATGAGTGCTCTATCTGATGTGTGTGTGACAAAAATTTGCTCCAATTCTATAGGCTCTCTGTTCACCTCATTGGCTGTTTCTTTTGCTCAGAAAAGAAGCTTTTTAGTTTGAATCCATCCCATTTATCCACTCTTGTGCTTTAGGAGTCTTGTTAAGGAAGTCAGGATCTAATCTGACATGAATAAGATTTGGGCCTACTTTTTCTTCTATTAGGTGCAGGATCTCTGGTCTAATTCCTAGGTCTTTGATCCACTTTTAGTCGAGTTTTGTGCATGGTGAGAGATAGGGGCTTAATTTCATTTTTCTGCTTATGGATTTCCAGTTTTCCCAGCACCACTTGTTGAAGGGGATATCTTTTCTCCAATGTATGTTTTTGGCACCTTTGTCTAGTATGAGATAGCTGTATTTCTGTGAATTACTCTCTGTATCTTCTATTCTGTACCATTGGTCTACATGTCTATTTCGATGCCAACACTATGACATTTTTCTTACTATGGCTATGTAGTATAGTTTAAGATCTGGTATTGTGATGCCACCTGCTTCCTTCTTCTTGCTAAGGATCTCTTTGATTATTTTGGGTCTCTTATTTTTCCATGTGACTTTCATGATTACTTTTTCTATTTCTATGAGGAATGTCATTGGGATTTTGATTGGAATTGCATTAAATCTGTATAATGCTTTGGGTAATATGGCCATTTTGACAATATTAATTCTGCCTATGCAGGAGCATGGGAGATCTTTCCATCTTATAAGGTCTTCTTTAATTTCTTTCTTTAGCATTCTGTAGTTTTCATTGTAGAAGTCTTTCACTTCTTTTGTTAGGTTGATTCTCAAGTATTTTATATATTTTTTTGAGGCTATTGTAAATGCAGTAGTTTTTCTTAATTTCTCTTCTAGAGGATTTGTCACTGATATACAGAAATGGATTTGATTTATGTATGTTGATTTTATATCCTGCTACTTTGCTGAATTCATTTATTAGTTCTTGAAGTTTTCTGGTGGAATTTTAAATTAATAATTCTTAGAAGTAAGAGCACTAACAACGTGGCAGAACTCAGTATCAGGGCAAAGTCCTTTCAGGGTCTCTCTGGTAGTTTATAACTATATGGTGGTCAAAGAGGTAGACACAAAGCATAAGACCCATATGGCCTCAATATAAAACTTTAATCTCCTGTTCTATTCTTTGTTAGTATTTTGATTCCATCAGTCATATAGGTATTTCTTCTTTTTAGTGCTAAGTTCTGACCAAAGCCAGAAACTGAGCTTCTCACTAGTTTAGTAAAGCCTTTTTCTTATATAATGCTTATTTGTTCAAATGCTTTGTTTTAAGTGATATAGTAATTAAAATGTTCTGTGATGAAGCTGAAGACTGAGATTATTCTTTACAATACTTGATTGAAAATAAATCCAGACCTAATTTTAGAAAAAGAAACTTGGATGACAGATTTAAATGTATACTGTACCTTGTAACTCTCCTGTTCTTTTTCTATAACTACACAATGCCTGTTATTCCCCAGAATTACTTGTAATATTGAGGCACCAAAAGTTTAATACTACCTTTTGGGCAAGGCTTCCATCAGTATCTAAACTCTACTAATTAATTTAAGCGAGTCTTGGGGTAGCAGCTTAGCTATGTGTTTTCAAATGTAGTTGAAAGACACATTGCCAGACTGTTCCTTAATCCTTTTGTGAAAGAATTTAATAAAATCATTGATACTAGCAAGATTGTTTTTTACTTGAACTTAGTGCTATATTTTTGTTTCTATGAAAATTTTACATATTCTGGGTGCCAGTCTTTAAGAAACAAATGAAGATAGAAGAGTTTGTGAGCTGCAGACTAGACAGAGGGCAGATTTGCCTGGTCCCAAACAGGAACCTACAAGAATCTTCTTAATGCATTATTGGTTTTCCTTGGTGGAAATCAATTCCCCAAATACAGTAATGGTAATGACAGTAAAGGTAAATAAATAAACAAAAGGTGATTTCACACCAGGATCACCCTGTAGGCCAATAATAAAGAGAAAATGCTTTTATTAAGAGCATATTTTTCAATTTTTACCTAGCTATTTGGAGGATGGTTTCATAGTTAGGAAGGACATATTTATTATCAATTTAATTAAAGAAGACATCATTTATTACTCTATTCTTATATGTCTCCACTTACCTCCACTTCTGATGAAAGAAAACTGTAAACTATATGTGCAGAAATATTTTTTATACTGAGGAATTCATCATACATATAGAAAAGAAAGATTGGAGGTGAAAGCAGTGCAGCCCATCTTGACAATCTGTATAGTTCACTAGGGATGGGTAGGAGGAAACTTATGAATATTGCTCCTTTTCTTGCTGGCATGTTATTGAACTCTGTCCATAGATAGTGCTGCAGAAAACCTGACTCCCTTCCAGAGACTGCAGAGCAAAAGAATTCTCTTATTACCTGATTCTGGCAGCATGGGTATATTGCCCGGCAATATGGACAGTGCCTTTTGTATCTGAGTATAAGCACTCTGCTTTTCCAGGGACAGCCCCTTCAGTACTGGTAACTTTTCTGTTACTCACTGTCTTCAGCACAGACAGCTTTTCTAATGTCAGAATCCTGCAGCCTGAGCAGCTTCTCAAGCACCTGGGTTCTCTATCATGTAGCTTCTCTGGTATCTGGTTTTAGCAGTATGAATGGTTTCTATACTACCAAGTTCCTATAGTGCAGGTCTTTTCCAGTGCCTGGCTCCTACAGTGCACAGCTTCAGTATATGAAACGTGGAAACATATGCTGCTCAGCAGCACCTAGCAGCCAGCAACTTGCCCTGATACTTTTTGACTTCATTGTGTAATGGTACCAGTAAGGCATCTCCCCTTAAATGCAGCTCTGTTACTAATATCTGTAGTGGGTCCAAGATCTTCCTGTGAATAGTTTTTCCAGACTTTGGTTTTCAGCAAGCTCTGCTAGTATTGCCTCTCAGTGACCACAAATCCAGTGATTACAGTCATATGAAGTTTTTTCAAACAAGGTCTGGATTTTAGCCCTGATATGTGGTGTGGGGGGTGCCTCTTCCCATTTCAGCCCTAGGGGTAGTGCTACTCCTTGTATTTGCTATTCTTATATTCTTTAGATTTTTATTTACTTCTTACTATTCAATTAGTCATTACATAAATTCCTTGTTAATTCTCTACATTCAACTTTTTCCTGATAAAATTATTACATGGACTTAATTCTCTATATTAAACTTTCCCTGATAAAATTATTACATGGATTCTGCTGCTTTTTTTTTTTTATTTAGGCTTACATGTTATCAGTGTAAATGATTCACTGTACATAGATAGAGGATAACATATCAATTCTCTAGTTGTAAGTTGTATAGAATCACAACAAATATGCAGTCATACATAAAGTTAGGGCTATTATGACCATCATATTCCATCACCCTTGCTGTCCCCATGTTCCCTCCCCCCTTACACCTCTGTGAACAGAGATCCACCATTGTTCCCATGTCCTTCCCCACCTTATGGATCAGCATCCATTTATCAATGAGTACATTCGGCATTTGATTTTCTGAGATTGGCTTACTTCACTTAGCATGATATTCTCCAACTCCATCCATTTACCTGCAAATGCCATAATTTTATTCTCTCTTATTGCTGAGTAATATTCCATTGTGTATATATACCACAGTTTTTTTATCCAGTCATCTACCAAAGGGCATCTAGGTTGGTTCCACAGTTTAGCTATTGTGAATTGAGCTGCTACAAACATTGAAGTGGCTGCGTCATTGTAGTATGCTGTTTTTAAGTCTTTTGGGTATAGACATAGAAGTGGGATAGCAGGCTCAAATGGTGGTCCCATTCCAAGTTTTCTAAGGAATCTCCATACTGTTTTCCAGATTGGTTGTACCAATTTGCAGTTCCATCAGCAATGTAAGAGCGTGCCTTTTCCCCCACAACCTCACCAACACTTATTGTTGTTTGTATTCTTGATAATTGCCATTCTGACTGGCGTGAGATGAAATCTTTGAGTAGTTTTGATTTGCATTTCTCTGATTGCTAGAGATGTTGAACATTTTTTCATATGTCTGTTGATGGATTGTATGTCTTCTTCTGTGAAGTTTGTGTTCAGCTCTTTGGCCCATTTATTGATTGGGTTGTTAGTTTTTTTGGTGTTAAGCTTTTTGAGTTCTTTATATATCCTGGAGATTAGTGCTCTATCAGATATGTGTATGGCAAAAATTTGTTCCCAGGATGCCGGCTCTCTGTTCACTTCATTGATTATTTCTTTTGCTGAGAAGAAGCTTTTTAGTTTGAATCCATCCCATTTGTTGATTCTTGATTTTACTTCTTGTGGTATAGGAGTCTTGTTAAGGAAGTATGGTCTTAATCCGACATGATGAAGATTTGGGCCTATTTTTTCTTCTATTAGACGTGGGGTTTCTGGTCTGATTCCCAGGTCCTTGATCCACTTTGAGTTGAATTTTGTGCATGGTGAGAGATAGGGGATTAGTTTTATTTTGCTGCATATGGATTTCCAGTTTTCCCAGCACCATTTGTTGAAGAGGCTGTCTTTTCTCCAGTGTATGTGTCTGGCTCCTTTGTCTAGTATAAGGTAACTGTATGTAAGTGGATTTGTCTCTGTGTCTTCTATTCTATACCATTGGTCTACATTTCTATTTTGATGCCAGTACCATGCCATTTTTGTTACTATAGCTTTGTAGTATAATCTGAAGTCAGGTATTGTGATGCCTCCTACTTCACTCTTCTTGCTAAGGATTGCTTTGTCTATTCTGGGTCTCTTATACTTCCAAATGAATTTCATGATTGCCTTTTCTATTTCTATAAGGAGTGACATTGGGATTCTAATTGGTATTGCATTGAATCTATATATCGCTTTGGGAAGTATGGCCATTTTGACAATATTGATTCTGCCTATCCAGGAGCATGGGAGATTATTCCATCTTCTTAGGTCTTCTTCAATTTCTTTCTTCAGTGTCTTGTAG
>PVHX01036484.1:0-10782 GCA_004024805.1 Geosciurus inauris
TTAGGTCGGAGGCAGACACAGAAAACCAGACCCTGCTGCGCCGCGGCGCTGCACCAACACAACACCAGGAGCCAGCCCACTCACTGTCGCGCGCGACAAACGTAGCACACATGCGACGAGCGCAACACGCATGCGTCAAGCACACCAAGATGGCGGCCCCCAATGATCTGTACGGAAGAAGAAGCGAACTTACAGTACGGCTCTCTGCTCATACCGGATGGGATCTGACATCACCAGCTGCACCAAACCAATCTCAGAAGACACTGGACTCTAAGTCAACACCTCTTCCTGGCCCCAAGCCTGCCTTTTCTGGATGGGGAAAGGCTTTATAACCCTGTGTAACACGAGGTACAGCGCCATTTTCCCGACCTGTTCGAGCCTGGTGACTGGGCGGGGAACTGGTCCGGGAGCGTATTTCCTAGAATAAAAGCCTGTGTTGGTCCTGTTTCACTTCCATCTGGTCGTTCGTCTTACAGTTTACACTATGATGGGTGAAGTAATGAATCTGTTGTGTCTGCGTCTGTGAATATTTACTCATCTCATGCCTATTCTCTTCAGCGGGATTCTCAGTTAAATGAACTGCATGGCCATTTGAAATCTTATCAGTTATAGATTTCGGATTTGCAAATGAGTGATTTTTTAGAGAAAGAAAATGATATTTTGCACAAAACCACATTCTGAATTTATCAGTTGTCCTTAGCAGCACTATTTTATAGTCTTTAACTGCAGCTCTGATGCAAGTTGCTTTCTCTCGCCATTCAGGCATTCAGTACAGGAGAAGAAGGAGAAACCCGCCAGTACAAATTACTCCTAAAGGAACTATGGCAAGCTTCAATGATGCAAATTATAACTATAAATCTCCATTTCATCTTCTTGACCCTGATTGATAGTCTTCCTTTCCTTTTTGTCCATATCTACAGTGGTTTGAAAGGTCTTATGCTTAACAACAACTGAAGAGCAATAGCATTATGTCATCATTCCTCTCAACTGTTGATATTAGCAGGGCTTTCAAAAGCTGACTCTCCTATGTCCAGACATCAATGTCCTAGGATGTTTCCGTTAGATCCGCCACGCTGTTGTGCTGTCTTTTTTGTGGCCTCTCGGCTGGAGCAACCAAGAGGCCATGGGGGGCTGGGCTGCTGCTCTTGCTATCTCCTCACCTCAGCTTAGCCCCATCACTCTCAGCTGGCGCTGGTGACTGAGAGTCACTCAGGCTCAAGGTGTAGCAGCAGGGCCCAGGCCGGGCTGGGCGCAGGGGTGTCCGCCCGCACTATGCTCCCTGGCACCTGCAGAGGCAGGGCGGAGTTCGACTGTCTTCCCCCAGGGAAGCTCACAAGCCTAGGTCAGGGGCTGAGGGCAGGGAGGAATTTCTAAGCCCCTGAATTTGCAAGTCCTTAGCTGGAGGGGTTAAGGGCGTCCTCCGGGATGCTTTAAGCCTTTCTTGATCTAAACATTTTTATTCTGTCTTCCCCTCTGAGTCCATCCACTCCCATGCGGAGTGATCAAAAAGATTACTAGTGAAAAGATTATTAGTGAGGAGCTAGGGAGCTGCTCACGTGAAGGTCTTCTAGACCTTTTATCTTAAACCTTTAAGCCCTTACTCTTTTTTTTTATTTTTTTTAGTTGTAGATGGACACAATATCTTTATTTATCTATTTTTATGTGGTGCTGAGGATCGAACCCAGTGCCTCACGTATGCAAGGCAAGTGCTTTACCACTGAGCAACAATCCCAGCCCAAGCCCTTACTCTTAAGCAGAAAGCTTTCAGAGCAGGGTTCTCTTTTCCATTAGCTTGACCTATTATAGGTAAACTCCAACCTGAAGACCTGCAGATCCACTCACCCAATTGGTCCAACTTGCCACTTCTTTTGGTTTTGGTTTCTTGCCCCACATAGGGTGCCACAATGCAGGGGTCGCAGTCCGTCCTGAGTCAGTGGGTTGAAGGGGAACCCCCACATTCGCCTAGCCTCTGTGGAAGTTGAGAAAAGTTGGAGTTGTCTAGCCGCTTGTTCCCAGCTTTGCCCTCCATCGTCTGTCGTAAGACAATCAGATGCTGCTAAGGGGTACAGTCAGAGCAAGCACCCACTTTATTTGTGGAATAAGCATTCAACTTATAGGGCCATTCAGCCAATCAGAGACAATGCGTGTAGGTAAGAGCTGCCATGTGGCAAGGCACGTAAGCACCACAAATTCTGGCCATGAGGTGCACATTTGAGGAACCCACAGTAATTGTAAACCGATCACATATTTCCTCATTTCTTTGTGCCTTTTCCATTTACATAATAGCTAGTCAGTAGGGCGTAGCACAGAGCTAGTCCCCCACAAAGAGTCATAAGTACAATTGAGGAAGAGGTGAAAAGAAGTGTACAAGGAGAGACTAGGCCCTATTCAAATGGAATACACGTGTACTTCTTGAGATCCAGGTACCACCTCTGGTCCTCAACTCCTTTAGGAAGAATTCTTTGTTACCCATTTTCAAGAAACCTGGTTTCTAGGATTATCACAGTCTGTTTTTGTGAGGTTATAATTCAACATGTGAAGAAACAACTCTCATCACATGTAACTGGAGGTTTTATAATGAGGTGTCTAGAAATGGAACTTTGAAAAGTAAAAATAATAAGCAAAATAAATTGTAAATTTCATATTGTTGTACCTATAGTATAGAAAAATGGATTCATGTACAGATGATGCAAAAGTATAAAATCAAATATTGTCTCAAGTTACATTAGTATTAGAGAATTATCATGAATATGGAAAAATATAAATAATGCTGAGTACGTATTTCTGAGAACGTGTGATAATGCATCAGTGAATATATATAATGCTATGCAAGCATGAGTCACAGTCATAACAAATACACTATGTAAACATGAGAAACTGACTATGAATCTCATATAAGATAAACTGTGATGGATATGCAAATTTCAGCATGTAAATTAAAAAGAAAAGGCTAAATACTGTGGGAGATTTTTATGGGGGTATGTGGAATAAAGACAAGTTGGTTGAGATACAGAAATATGTGAAATGAGAGTCCCTTAAAAATGTATTATGTACACCCAAGGGAGCTAAGATGAATCTCATTTACCACACAAAGTGTTGTGTATGCAAATTCGATATTGAAAATGTTATGCCAAATACACTTGAAAATATATAATGGGGTACCTGGAGGAATGAAAACATAGGAATTGGTTTCAAGATAGACCTAATAGTGTATCCAATTTGTACTGACTCGTGGTTAGGATTTGAGAATTCACATGCATAAAGAAACATAGGAAAGTTCCTAGCAATGTAATTTTCCATATTTGTGGGAAACCATACATGAAATTATATAATTGTACAGAAAAGTTAGTCAAGTAAGTGTCGCATTGAAATATATTTTGTGAATATGAGGATAACAAGCTGAAACTCCTTCAGATTATACAGTGATATGTATGCAAATTAAACATTGATAATTAAAAAGAAAAGTTGATAGAAATTTAAAATTCTTTTGGTATTCTTGGATTTAAGGATATTTGGAACTCACAACAGATATAGGCAAAATTTAATATCCTATTTGGTATTGAATCATGGTTAGGTTTTGGAATTAACAAAAACATGGAGAAATCATGAGTATTCCTGAGAAGGTACTTCAGAAAATAGGTGAAAAACGTAGATGAATTCATAGAATATTACACACATGTGTCCTCAGAGAGCTATAAAATATATATTATGTAAATATGAGACAGCTTGGTGAATTTCTGATGTACTATGTATAAAAAATATAGAAAATGTAACAAAAATGAAATGGAAGGTGAAATAGTCTTGGCAAGTTATATAAGGGTAACTGGAACTAAGAAAATGGAGGCCTAGCATAGTGGTAGGTAAAAATCTATCATACTTTGTACTGAATGGTTTCAAGATGAGAGAATTTACCTGAATTTAGAGAAATGTGCATATTCATAAGAGTGTGCTTTGAAAATATGTGAAAAAAACATACCTGAATACAAAGAATCATACACAGGCATGAATAAATTGAGTTATTGGAAAATGAATTCTGTCAATAAGTGAAATTCATAATGAATCTCATATTGGATATATATAGTTCATGCCAGATTTAGAGGGACAGTCCATGTAGATAGATAAGTTGAGTCAGAACGAAAAGGCCAACGATGTCTGGAAAAATGGAGATCTATTGAAATATTCATGCCTCCAGAGGCCTTCCTCCATCCTTTTCATGAACAGCTGTCACTGCTGCCATCTGTTGCTAATGATTGTCTTCCTGGAAAGATGTTAATTTTGACCCTCACTGCCCAACTATCTACACCTAATCCATTTTCTCTATCAATAAGCTGAAGTCCAGTTGGGCATCACACCAAGCATATCTGGGGTAGTCACATAAGTTCAAATGAGGGAAGAGGTGAAAAGAAGAGTACAAGTGAGAGAATAGGCCATATTAAAAGGGAATACATGTGTACTTCTTGAGATCCAGATACCACCTCTAGCCCTCATTTCCTTTAGGAAGAAATCTATGTTACCCCTTTTCAAGAAACTCACCTTTTAGGATTCCCTCAGTTTACTTCTGAGGTTGTAATTCAGCACGTGAGGAAACACCTCTCATCAGAGGTAACCAGTGGTTTTACAGTGAAGCGTCTAGAAATGGAACATTGAAAAGTGAAAAAAATAGCCAAAATACATTGTAAATTTAATATTCATGTACCTGGAGTTACAAAAAATGGAGTCATGTACAGGTTGTACAAATATCCTTACATCCAATCAGCGAGAAACCACAAACTCATAGATTCATGCATTAAAGTTTTATTTTTCAGCTGGTGGGTGACTTGGTTTAGATTCACCCCTGAATTGGTTTAGATTACAGATTATATAACAAAAGAAAACTGAGTCAGTCACTATGACATTTTCTCTTTCTAGACAATGCAAGCCAGCCAACAACACAGAAGCAGAATTTGCAGTTAGCTAAGCCTACCCTACACCCACCCTACATTTAGGAAATAGAAGGTAACACTGTTGATAAGCATCCTGAGTTTGGCAAGTATCCTGGAGTTGTTTTTTTAAATTGAAATTTAGGTCAAGATGACCACTATTTGTTTCAAAATATAGTATGTTAAAGTTAAGGTGGCTGACTGGGCTAAAGTTAAGGTGGCGAACAGCCCAGACAAACTGGAGTTTCCTAAGCTAACAGTTACCACATTCCTTACTGGTCTTTAACATTCCTTACTGGTCCTTACTCATAAGCCTGTTTCTTTTAAATCATCTTCAGTTAATTGGTCATAATGAGATCTAAGCATTAATTATTTTTTTTACATTTCCATATTTGTACAGTGGGCTGATGGAGACAACAATCAGATGAAAGAAAGACAAGATTAGGAAGAAAGGGAGGGGGGCAGTTTAAGGAATCCCAGCTGGGTATCCAGTTTTAGTCTTATCTTTAGGTGTGTGTCAGTGGTCTTGATGGTCCATCTGGAATCTTCAAAAGCTTCTTCATGCAGGGCTGTTTTGATGTGAGTCCAATGTATCCAAGGTGCCTTTCTAGCTACTTTGATGGCTGTAGGAGTGCTGAGAATTACCTGGTAAAGTTCCATCCAGGGAAGTTCAAGAGTCATGGAGGAAACATTTTAAGGTATACCAAGTCACCAGGTTGATAGGCAGGCAGGTTATTCAGGTCTTTTTTCTCCTGTCTAGAAACATAGGGGTTAGGAACCTGTAATCTGGACTTTATATCTGCTTGGATACGTTGTAGGACCTGTAAGGAATGAAGGAATTGATTATCAGAGATATCTATATGGGTAGGGGGTTTAGGTAAGAGAGGAGTGCCCATACAGTATTTCATATGGTGTAAGCCCTTGTCAGAAGGGAGAATTCCATATTCTGAGGAGGGTGAAGGGGAGGAAGTCCACCCAGCTTCTGTCAGTCTCTATAGTTAGTTTTTTAAATGTTTCCTTAAGTGTTCTGTTCCTCCTTTCTACCTGCTCAGAACTCTGAGGCATATAGTCGCAATGTAATTTCCAAGTAAATTCTAAATCTGTAGGCATTAGTTGAGATATTTTTGCTGTGAAATGTGGGCCATTGTCAGATCCAATTGAATGTGGCAATCAAAATATGGGCATGATCTCATAATAAATAGGGCAACTATTTCAGGAACATTTTTTATGGTTTTTCCCTCAGATGTGGGGAGTCACCTTTCTTTATATATCATGTCATGGACATGAGCTGTGGCAAAAGAATACCTGCTACCAGTATTATTGATTATTAGATCTTTTCCCAGTAAAAGTGCTTGTGTTAAAGTCATGAGTTCAGCTCTTTGTGCTGAGGACACTTTATCTAGGGATTAGGCCCATATTACCTTATCAGAAGTGAGCTCTGTAGCTCCAGCATGTCAAATGCCATCCATTATGTATCATCCCAGGGCTGTTCTGGAATTTCAGGATGAGTCTCATGGATGTGGGACAACATCTATAAATAGTCATGGATAGGCATGTCTGGATTCAGGTCCAGCAGTTGAGTAGCCGGATCTCAAGTGGCAGCTGGAATGAATTTGCTTCTTTGGGGGTCTGAAATCCATTTTCTATGAGGGGATTTGAGTAATGTGTCAAACCCATGAGGAGAAGTTATAAAAAGTACTTCACCCAAAGGTAATTTATTTGCTTCTTAAGTTAAGTGGGTGGTGGTTGCCGTGGCTCGTAGACAATTTGGCCAGCCAGCTATCACATGGTCCAGTTTCTTGGATAAGTAAGCTATGGGTCTTTTTCAAGGCCCAAGAGTTTGTGTTAATATTCCCCTTGCAATAACATTACGTTCTGACACATACAAATAGAAAGGTTTTTGAAGATCTGGCAGGGCTAAAGCAGGAGCCTTAATTAAGGCAGCCTTTAGTTATCAAAAAGCTGTCTCTTTCTGATCAGACCAATGGATTTCTTCTCCTTTGTCTTTAGTGGCCTCATATATGTGTTTGGCTATCTCATCAAAGTTCATGATCCAAAGTCTACAGTATCCTGCAACTCCCAAAATCTCACAAATCTGTCTCATAGTTTTGGGGTGAGTAATCTGAGTCACAGCCTGAATTCTTTTCTCTGATAACCATCTTTGTCCCTCATATAGTATATATCCCAAGTAATTGACTCATTTTATACATAGTTGGGGCTTTTTGGTGGACACTCAATAACACAGTTTGTAGAGTATCCAATATGTCTCAAGTGGGCTGAACACAATCCTGAAAATTTTTGTAGCCAGGAGTAATTCATCCATATATTGGAGAAGGGTCACTTCAGGGTGTCTTACCTTGTAACTCTGTAAATCCTTACTGAATGCTTCATTGAAGAAGGGGGGAGAATTCTTGAATCCTTGGGGAAGCCTTATCCAAGTGAATTGTCCTTTCAGCCCATTTGGTCAGTTGATTCAATAGAAAAAATAGGATGACTCACCTGAGCCAGAGGAAGAGTTAAAAATGCATATTTTAAATACAGTACAGTATACACAAAATAATCTGAGGGCAAAAGACTCAACAGTGTATATGGATTAGGAACCATAGGGTGTATTGTTTCTACACATTTGTTGCCCTCTTGTAGATCCTGTACTGGGTGATAATCTTTTGTCTACAGCTTCTGAAATGGCAGTAGAGGAGTATTTAAATTAGACTGACAGGACTTTAAAATACCTTCTTTTACTGTTTATTTACATGAGGAGTAATTTCCAATAGAGCTTTTATGTGAATAATATACTGTTTTACCGAGATGGGAGTGGCAGAGCTAGTCAGCTGTACAATTATTGGTGTTTGATATTTTGTCAAACTCAGAGGGTTAAATTCAGCCCAGACTTCTGGAACGTCAGTTAGAAAGTCTGACAGAAAATCATAACATGGCAAATTGCCCAGATAATTACAGTTTTTGTGGGCTTTTTCCCCTAAGGTTCTTTAGAGTTGTAGTTGATATTCTTCCCACAGATGACAACTGACATAAACGTAATGAATTGTTCTCCCAGGCAGAGTGTAGTATATCCCTGGGCAATAGTTATAGTGGTCCCCAACTTATATTCAATGTGTTTTTTTGTTACAATAGGCACATTGATCTTTATCCAAAATATGGTTCCTAGGTTTGGTGGGACCTCTATTTGGTTTAAAATTTTGTGATCCAGATGCAGCTAGAAGCACCTTGGCTAATCTTTTGGTTTGTCTGTCTTTTAGAGGATATTGGTTATTATAGACTCTTTGAGCTATCTCTACCAATTAGGAAAGGAACTTCCCTTAAAACCTTCTAATTTGTGGAATTTACATTTTATATCTGGGGCAACTGAGACACAAAGACCAATTCAATTGCTTGCCTATTCTCAGGTGCTGCCAGATCAATTGGAGTATATAGTCTATAGGCCTGTATGAGGTGCTCAAGTAAAGTACTTGGGTACCAATCTGGCTTCTGGATCATCTCACTGACCTTGGAAAGATTAGTTGGTTTGTGAGCAGCTGCACGGATTCCTCTCATAGGAGTCTGGAAAAACTGGTTTATGGCCCCCTTACCTTTTTCTGAATCTGGATTCCAATCCAGGTGGGTTGGAGGGAAAATGTGGGACATCTTAACAGGATCATAAGTGGGGAGCTCGTTAGGTCCCAGGATGGATATTTTGGGCCTCACAACGAATATATTCATGTTCTTCTAAAGTAAAAAGGGTCTGGAGTATTTGTTGGCAATCATCCCAGGTTGGATGGTGATTATAAAAGAATGACTCTAAAAGAGAAATGAGACCATGAGGTTCTTCTGAGAAAGAAGTATTTTGATTTTTCCAGTTATAAAGATCACTAGTGGTAAAGGGGACATGAATCATAAAGGAAACCTGCTGGGAGGGAATTTGTCTCATGGGGAGCAAAGGAGCAGGGGAACATATTTAAAATATTTGATATAAAAATAGGATTAATAGTACCATAATTACCGTGATGTTATTATACCAATCAAGTTTAGGTCTTTTTTTTTTTTTTTTGGTACTGGAGATTGAACTCAGGGGCACTCGACCACTGAACCACATTCCCAGCCCTATTTTGTGTTTTTATGCAAAGACAGGGTCTCACTGAGTTACTTAGCACCTCACTGTTGCTGAGGCTGGCTTTGAACTCGCAATACTTCTGTCTCAGCCTCCTTAAATGCTGGGATTACAGGCTTGTGCCACCGTGCCCTGCTTGAAGTTTAGGTCTTAAAGAAAAATCTATACACTATGACATAGTACAGTACTCCAAAATAACAGTTATTGTTTAACCACAGTTGCATAGCCTTAGTTTCTTTGAGACTAAGTCTCCCCAAGTAATAAAACCTGACCAATACAAGAAAATTATCTTGATAAGAGCAGAACAATGTTTTATACTTTGTTTTATACCAATACATTAAATTTTTACTAATTAGAGTCAATTTAATCACGAAAATAAACTTTTTGAAATTCACCCTTTATTTAGATTTTCTTGTCATTCATGCTGATCTTTTTTATCATTTACTCTAAACTTTCTTATCACTTACTTTAAATCCTCTTGTTTCTTTTATTATACAAAGACTTCCTACACAGAAACACTTTATTTTTCCTTTTGTTAAATACCATACCTAAAATCTTAATTTCTATTTCCTCATCTATTAATTCCTTCTGTTCATATCCCAAAACAATCCTTGTAAATTTCTGAATTTAGACAAATTACTCCATTTTAATAAGAAGAAATACTTTATGTAATTTACAGTATTCTAGTTACAACATATAGAAATATATAAACCCTTGTATATAGAATTATATTTCTTTAACTTTTCATGAAAACACAATGTTTATGCATATAGAATTATATTTGTTGGGCTTTAAACTTATTAATTTGGTTATTAATGATGACAAAGCAATTTTAAACCTTTTTTTTGAAATGTACCATTTATGAAAATACCAAAAGTGTTACCCTATGGAATTTAAAGGAGTTAAAAGTACTTGATGTTAGATTTAACAGTTAGCATTTTAAATCTGATTTACTTATTTTTATTATAAAAAACAAGATATTAGACAAGTGTATTTAACAGTATTAGCCATTTTTTACTTGTTGAAGAAAAGTCCTTTGACCACCTGGAAAGACTTGTGAGTCAAGTAATTTTAAATACATCTTCCAAGATGGCGCCCTAAACGGACTTCGCAGACTTAGTCTCTCCAGAACTGGAGTTTGAAGTAATGGAAATACCGTCTCCCACCCAGCTTCTTGACATCATCCTACAGTCCATCATCCCCTGCAGGAATTTCCCTCGTGCATGTATGCAGGACCACCAGGAACCAGCAATTGCCACAAGCAGCATGACTTCAGTGGCAAGTGATGGAACTCATCTGTGGCTCAGAGCCCCAGCCCAGGGTGGGTGAATCAGAAGATTCACCGCAGGTGGGCAGGGCCTGCTTCTACACAGGGTACCTGGCTCCAGCACCCACCCAACCACACAAGACCAGTGGACAAATGGCTCCTGCACAGGAACCCCTGCTACTGTTTTTGTGGATGTCCATTTACCACAGCAGAACTTACTACCAGGTGATGCCGGACAGGATCTGGGGACAAACGTTTACTTCAACACAGCACACCATGAAACAGCATCTCCACTGCATCCAAGACTACCAGCAGCCCAGCCCTTCACTCTGTTGCTGAAGGAGATGGCTTCCATGTGAGACTCCCATCTACAACATTCCTCACCAGAGTGGGGAAATTCCAGTAAGCAACAGACAATTCCACCTACTGGAGGTGAAAGGAAGCAATCGTGTTTATTTACGTTGAGACTTTTTATATATATTTTTTATTCC
>PVHX01036485.1:0-10782 GCA_004024805.1 Geosciurus inauris
AACCCAGATGTCCTTCAATAGATGAATGGATAAAGAAACTGTGGTACATATACACAATGGAATATTATTCAGCAATAAAAGAGAATAAAATTATGGCATTTGCAGGTAAATGGATGGAATTGGAGAACATTATGCTAAGTGAAGTAAGCCAATCCCAAAAAACCAAATGCCGAATGTTCTCTCTGATTAGTGGATGCTGGTACATAAGGGGGGTGGGAATGGGGAACATAGGAGAAATAAAGGAACTCTGGATGGGGCAGGGTGGAGGTGGGGGGCAGGAAAGGGGAATGGGTATAGTAAAGATGGTTGAATGAGATGGTCATCACTACCCTTGGTTCATGTATGAAGACACTAATGGTGTGACTCTATCTGGTTTGCAACCAAGAAATGGAAAAATTGAGCTCTATATATGTACTATGAATTGAAATGCATTTAAATAAATTAATTAAAAACAAAAACAGAAAGACACTGTTTTAGTCAGCTTTTTCACTGCTGTGACTTAAGAACCTGACCAGCATAATTGTAAAGGAGGAAGAGTTTATTTGTGGGACCACAGTTTCAGAGGTCTTAGTCCATAGAAGGCCAGCTCCATTCTTCGGGGCTAGAGGTGAGGCTGAACATCATGGCTGAAGAGTGTGGCAGAGGGAAGCAGCTCACATGATGAACAGGAAAGAGAGATTCCACATTTCAGATACAAAATGTATATACCCCAAAGCCACATCCCAATTCCCACCTCCAATTAATTCCCATTTCAGTCAATCAGCATCAGGGGATTAATTCATTGATTGGGTTAAGACTCTCGCAACCCAGTCAGTTCTCTGAACCTTCTTGTGTTGTCTCACACGTGAGCTTTTGGGGGACAATTCACATCCAAATCATAGCAGACACCAAATAAACAATCTAACATTACATCTCAAGGCCTGAGAGAAAGAAGAGCAGACCAACACCAAAATCAGTAGAAGAAAGGAAATAGTTAAAATGGGAGCTGAAATCAATGAAACTGAGACTAAAAAACAATACAAAAGATCAACAAAATTGAGTTGGATTTTTTTAAAGAATAAATAAGTTTGATAAACTCTTTGCCAAACTAACCAAAAGAAAGAGAGAAAACACTCAAATTGACAAACTTCGAGATAGAAATATAACCATATACAGTACTAAAATCCAGAGGATCATTAGAAACTATTTTGAAAAAACATATTCCAATAAGCTAGAAAATCTTGACAAATTCCTATGATCTACCTAAATTGAACAATGAGGATAGAAAACTTTAACAGACCAATATCAAGTAATGAAATTGAAGCAGCTATCAAAAGCCTTCCAATAAAGAAAAGCTGAGTTCTCAGCTAATTCTCAGCTAAGTTCTACCATCCCAAGGATGCAAGATTGGTTCAACATACAGAAATCAATAAATGTAATTCGCCACATAAACATTGCCAAGGTCAAGAATCACATAATTATCTCAGATGCAGAAACAGCATTGGAAAAAGGACAACACCCATTCATGTTTAAGACACAAGAAAAACTAGCAATGGAAGGAATTTACCTCAACAGTGTAAAGGCTATATATGACAAATCCAAGGCTAATCTTACACTGAACAGAGAAAAACAGAAAGCATTTCTTCTAAATATAGAAATAAGACAAGGATTCCCCCTTTGATCACTCCTATTCAACATATTCCTTGAAACCCTAGTCAGAGTTATCAGTCACGAGAAAGAAATTAAAGGGATGTGAATAGGAATAGAAAAGCTCAAATTATCTGTTTGCTGACAACATGATCCTATATTTAAAACAACCAAAAAAACTTGACCAGAACATTTATTGAGTTCATACATGAATTCAGCAAAGTAGCAGGATATAATACCAGCACTCATAAATCAATCACGTGCCTATAGTCTGATGATGAATCTGCTGAAAAAGAAGTTAGGAAAACTGTCCCATTCCCAATAGTTTTGCCAAAATAAAATACTTGGAAATTAATCTAACAAAGGAGATGAAGGACCTCTACAATGAAAACTATATAACACTAAAAAATAAATTGAAGAAGACTTTAAGAAGATGGAAAGACCTCCCATGTTCTTAGATAGGTAGAATTCATATTTTCAAAATGGGCATACTACCAAAAGTGCTATTACAGATTCACCACAATCCCCATCAAAATTCCAATGACGTTCTTTACAGAACTAGAAAAAAACAGTTAACAAATTCATTTGGAAAAAAATAAAAACCCAGAATAGTCAAAGTGATCCTTTAGAAAAAGCAAAGTAAGAGACATCTCAATATTGGACCTGAAATTATACTACAAAGCTATGATAACAATAAAACAGCATGGTACTGGCACCAAAAGAGGCATGAAGACCAACTCATATAAATACACTTACCTTTGCTACCTGATCCTCAGGTAGGGCATTAATATCTAGAATATACAAAGAACTTGAAACCTTAACACCTAAAAACCAAATAACCCAATCAATAAATAGGCAAAGGAACTAAACATATATTCCTTAAATGAAGAAATACAAATGGTCAACAAATATATGAAAAAGTGTTCAACATCTCTCACAGTTAGGGAAACAAATGAAAACTACATTGAGATTTCATCTCAGTCCAGTCAGACTGGCAGTTATGATATGAACAATAACCAAAGGTGAGGGTGAGAGAAGGCACAGGTACCTGCAAGCAGTGCAGCGTACCTTCTGGAAAGCAGTGCAGATATTTCTCAAAATACCAGGGATGGAACCACTAGAGAGAGAAAGGGGGGAAAAATAGGGAGAGGGAATTTCATCAAGATGGAGATAAGATGAGAAGAGTAGATGAAGGGGATTGAGGAGGAGAAAGAAAGAATGGAAAAAAGAAGACCAGTGGAATGAATCTGAGCTTTCCGATGTGCATTTGTGGATGTGGCATGATGGGTTGTGGCATTGGGTATATCCACAGGACACTGATTTAAAAGGTTAAAAAAGTAAACTGTAAATGAATTGAAGAGGGATAGGTAGAGATGAGGGAGGGGAATGGCGGGGGGATGCTGGGGACTGAATCGGAGCAATTTGTGCTCCATGCTTTTGCATTTAATTTCAGGGTATATCTTGATATTGTAAATAACTAAAAATATTTTTTTAAAAAAAATGTATTCTTAATATATATAGTATGTGTTTCTTTATATACACATTATTATACAGATGTTTTTCAGTTAGATAATTACATGAAATGTAGTTCTATTGGTTGTAATGAGATAGACTGATGCTGTTTCCAAGTGAAATTTATTTTAATTTTATGCCATATACCTTCTATCTCATACATTCAAATGGGGTAATTCTCATTTAAAAACAAAAATTAACTTTCTTTTGTCTTTCTTACTTTGTGATTCTGATCTTGAATTATATAATTGTTTTATATATACATCTGTGGCAATGCATACGCATGAAGAGACACATTTCCCTTCCTAAGGCATTTTTATTAATATATCCATGAGTGTGCTTTTCCTCTCCATATTATATTTGAAGTTTTTCTCACTAAGTCATTTAGTAAAGTTAATGGCAAGCTGATTATTTTAAAGTTAATACCTGTTGTAAAAAAATACTAATGTGTAAGCTTTCCTGTTTGGAAAGGAGCCTTAACATACACCTCCCAAGGTATTGTTACCTTTTGAGGTAGCTTTTTGTAGAAGACCCATTGTTCGTAGTTTCTCACTCACCATGAAATTTGAAAAATATATTTTTAAATATAAGATCCCTGTTATATGGAAGATATAGCAGTATATTTCCTAAAGTGTTTGGTTTATAGAAAGAATATGTTCATGTAAACATCAGGATTTTTTCTACTTACACATCTTTCAAATTAAATCAGTAGGCTCCAGAAACAGCTGCAAATTGGCATAACATGGAATAATTGGGAAGACAAGCCTGTTTGTCCCTTATTTTTGCTCTCTGAAAGATTTGAGACTATCAAAGAAACAACAGAGATATTAAGTGTAGCAAAAGAAATAAAAATGAAGCATCAGTCAATTCTTAGACAATTAACACTTTTCTATTGCTGGCTCACATTTCCTTATTACATAAAATGCAAGATGGATTTGGTTGGCAAAGATTTTAAATCTTTTGGCTTATAAAATAGCAAAATTTTACCTGAAGCAAGTCCGTGAAATTCTCACTGTGTTATAATGTTTAATTTTCCTCTTTTTGCCATAATATAGCTTTGCTGGCAGATGGCAACATTTGGATCATATTGAGTTTGGCAAATTCTCATAAGAATCTTCAAAAATTTTAATATTTGCATGTGAAAAATATCACAAATTTTATGTAATTCTGCCAAAGTGGTAGAAATGAAGTCTTTTGCATTTTTTCCTTATTTTTATGCTTTGAATCACTTCAATTTCAAACAGGATATATATCTAGGAAAAGAATGTGAAACAATATTTATTCACCATGAATGTAATTTTAAAGATATGAAAATTTAACCCATCAACTTCCACATTTAAAAATTTTGTTCTGAAACTAATGTCCTGCATTTTTTGTTAAAATAATATCAGTAACTAAAAGTCACCATATACATCAACATAGGCAACTTTTCCTGAAGGTACCCTCTGAAAACTCAAGATAATTGTATCCAGTTGTTTTTACAGGTGGGCAGTGTTTGGAGTCCGCTTATTCTCACAATCTCTCTGCAAATGCAGGAGGAAAGAAAAGCTCACTGAACTACTTTAAAGACAAGGGCTCATTAGATCTCTAGTAAATAAGACTTTTGGCAAATAAGACCAAAACAGAACTTATTCCATGTTCAACTCTGAACAAAACAATGTCATAGCAAGGTTTCACTGGACTTCACTACTTGGTTAAGCTCCTTGCTAAGTATATATCCTACTGATAGTCTAGAACTAATTTATTATTTAGAATAAGAATCCTGATTTCTGCTGCTACAAACTCAGTATTAAAATTACAGAGGTAACCATCTTTCTGGAATGCCTGGGGCAAGTCTGTGGACTTCATGTGATGAGTTATTTTGTGATGAGATTTGCTAACAGATGGCCTTGTTTCCCCCATAAGCAAACAGATTGGTGACTACATTAAAATTTCATCATTAATATTTCCTTGGGCATATCTCTGAATGTTACATGGCTTAGTTTTTCAGAGAAGGTCCCCAACCTAGCCTGTGACCTTTGCTGTTTTCCCACAGTTGGTGGGATGTTTAGAAAGAGAAAGCTGTGTGCACCAAGCTGGGCTTGATTCTGTTGCTTTGACTCCAAAGGGCTCCTCTCTCTACTCACAAAGAGGCTAATTCCTTTACTTAGTTACTGCGTGTGTTGTTTTGCTTTGTTTTTGATTTTTGTTTTTTACCCCCATAACATGTAGCTTCTGGTGGCCTGGACAGAATGTGTTCATGGTCTTATAGTCATTCTTTTCTTAAAACCCATCTGAAGATTTAATAATCAAACAGCATGATCTTATAAATTGATCAAATCACTCACAGTATTATAACACTGTATTATAACACCATATAACACAGTATTATAATATAGCTTTTGTAAATTAAGCTACATTATAAGGAGGATAATTAATCTGATCTAGGAATATGTATTCATATGACTTGGATGAGCAAGAATTTCACAGTAAAATGTATTCATCCTTTTCTGTTAGATAGGATACAGATAGTTTCTTCCTCGTTACTTCAGTAGGTAATACTTATTATATGTACTGTCCCTTCTCAAATTTTTACAAAGGATCAATACCTGTGAAAGAAGACTAAGAAATAGCTTTCAGATTCAGAATGAAAGCTGTTACTGAAAGAAATTTTACAATGCGTGGAATCTTTTTAATTGCCTGTATTAATCCTGGACAGAGTGTCTGTCTTCTATCTGGATATCTTCACTTGGATATCTTCCAAACTCTTTAAATTCAACACATTCAAAGTAGAAATACTTTTTTTAAAAAACTTTAAATACATTCCTCCCTTTCCATTTACCACCTTAGTATATGGTATTTCTACATATAGATGTGGCCTAACCAGAAACTTGGGCATTTATAATTTCTACTGCTTTCTGATCCTCACATCTTGAAGCCTATAGATTCTGCCTCCTTAACCCCCCAAAATTTATCTCCCTTACTGAATTATTGTTGCCAGCACCTGGGTTTTGACCCTACACGTTTTATTTCGTGAGCTCCCTTTTGGACTTCTTGCTCCCACTTCAGTCTATCACAGAGACCTGATTATGTCATTTCCCTTCTTTATAGTGACTTCTGTTTGGCTTCAGGAAGAAGTCTGGCTGAAAGATTCAGCATGATCTGATTTCCTCTTTCATTTTTCCTGCTTAGATCTAACCATATGGGTTTCCTTGCAGGAGTGCTGGTGTATTTTGATATGAGTGGGGTTTTTTTGTTTTGTTTTTTGTTTATCATTGTACCCTCCTCACGGCCCATTTAGCTTCCCTGGCCACTGGCCCATGTGCATTTCTCAGTGCCTCTAACAAGGATGAGGTACCATCTCTGGGGAGAATCACTTGTCCTTTTATCTGGCCTGCCTTCATTTCATTCTGCACCTAACAACCTACCCTACTTTTCATTGAAGGCTCAGTTCAAGGTTCGCTTTTCCCTGTGCCCCTGACCCACCCAACCGCACCTTCTATAACACCTGCATATTCTCAGTCCCTGGGATCCTCACTCTATGTTCTATCTCTTTCTTGCTCCTGAAAAATTGGGAGCTTCCTGAGGATAGATGCCAGTTCTTGTTAAGTATTACATCCCCAGTTATCTAGGCCAGTGAGTGACCTGCATTGTTGGAAGCATTTGTCCTACTAAGAGACAAAACTATTATCTTGGTCTACTAGTGAGAGTGATTCGTCTATCACTGAGAGTAATTCATCTATAGGAAGAATACTGATTAGTAAAAAATTGAAAATGCACATCGAAGTGTAGATGTGTACTGACTAGCCTTCTCGTATTCAGCTTGAGAAAGTTAAACCTGAATGGACTTAATAGCGGCTGGGAACCAGTTTTCAACCTATTCCACCCACTTCAGAATTAAATACAATCTGCTACGTGACATTATACAAATCTCTTTCTGTGACCCAAATTTTCCTACATGAATTGCAAATAATTAACATCCCATCTTATGCATCAGAACATTTTTGTGGTATATAAAAAAGTAATATATTATTAAAACCACTGCTACAAATCACATGGAGTGTCTTGAAAAAAAATACCTTTAAATATAAGCTAGAATTCAGATGTTCTTAAAGCTATTATAATGTTCTAATTTTAAAAGTACCAGATGCATTTTTCAAAGAGACATCTTTGTAGCAAAGGTAGAATTTTTTATTTAACCAAATACACAACTGTGCTTATTTTCACTTAAAAATTCTCCACCCACATTGCTTACTTTTAACTTTTGCTTATGTAAATAAGGACTAACAAAGCAATAGCTAAAAATACTCTTATATAGTAGTTAATTTAAATAAAATGATATTGTAATTCAAATATTGTTAAATATATAACCATGTCACTAAATTCTATCTTCTTCAAACACATGAGTTTTGTGGTCAGAAGACCTAGATAATGTTTTATTAGAATAATGTTTAATCTACCTGTCATTCTCTTTAAAAAAAAAAAAAAGATGCCAATTCTGCCTCTGGCATGAGTTTGGTAATTTTCCCTAGAAAAATATGCCAAGCATATTTTCCCTATTGTTAGAATACAAATCCTGTTTTGTTTTCAGATTTATCCAAATTAGAAACATATTAAGCATTATTTGATTGAATACTGACCTTCATGAGATATTAAAATGAAAATTGGATATTCTCCAATTTTCAGGTTATTCAGAAAATAACCTGAAAAGGTTATTTTCTAACCTTTCAGTAGCATTTGGTTTTACAATATGTATTGGAGAACTTGCCTCAGTATGTCATTTTTTTTTTTATTTCAGGGAAGAATTTTTGTGGATAAAAATATTAGAAATTCATCTTAGAAAATTATGTCTACTACCTAAGCAGGCATGCAGCATTTAATTCTTTTGAATTATTCTATAGCAATTCTCTTCTGAAACAGGCAGATACACAATGTGATAAGAAAACTGAACCTAAAAGGCAAGTGGGAAACAAAGTATCAAAAGTTGTTTAAGGATAAAAAAAAAATCTTAAAAATAAATTTAAGGTCTAAAAATAATAAAATCTTTATTGAATAACATCTGTTACTTATGGACAAAATTTGCCTAAAGTTCCTCTTCTTTGTAGTTATCTGAGACACACAAATTAGGTCAGCAATGAACAATCTCAGGTACACATTTAAAATATGTACTTGTGTTGCAGTTATCATCTGTGGCAGTCCTGATATGCGGGTATTCATTTAAGTCATAAAATCTTTATGAAACACTATACATATGCCAAAATCACTGATATTATTTTTGATAAATGTAATGTTCTATTTTAAAATATAATAGTCTTTAGAGTCATATAGTCACTCCAATGTAATAAATACCCTTTCTCTCTTGAATTCCTTGCACTACCCATAAAATCTGTGAGTCTCAAAGCATGAACTGTTTTGCATATTTTTGTGTTTAGTGATGGTAACCTAATCTGGAACTATTACGTTCATCCAATCTGTGAAACTGTCCAGTGTGGCAGTATTTAATGGGAACAGTTCTTGGCCTGACCCATATTTCTTCCTATGCTGAGCACAGTAAAACACTGTCAAGAATACCTAAACATCCAGATGTTGTGGCCCTCTCCATAGTCCTAGAACCATGAGTTAGAATAAGGTGTGTGTTGTCATTCCTTGATTTATTCATTTAACAAATAATTATTGAATTCTCTTTTCTGCCAACCACTCTCCAGGTACTGGGGTTGAAATGATAACTAAAGTCAGACATGACTGTGGTAGATGGTGCGTGGTAATCTGAAGGGAGAGACAACTATTGGCAACTAAGTACCAGCAATAGGTGATTACAAACTAGGGAACTGCTTTGAAGAAAGAATATTTTTCTAAGCAAAGATATGACAAAATAACTTCTTTAGAGCATCATCCAGTGGTGCAGGTGTAAACAGGAAAGTCTTTCTGAGAAACCCTGGAGCTGTGAACAGAAAAACAAACAGTAGTTACCTAAGCTTTGTCAAGGGGTGCTAGAAAAATGGGAGTGAGCACTAGTTGTGAACAGAGCAGGAAAGTGTAAATGCTCTAGAGCAGAAGGCTTCTGGACCAGCACGGCTTGGAGTTAGAAGAGACTTGATAGTAGGAATACATCAGCCTTTAGAACCATGTTAAGTATATTCATTTCAACTGATCATCTTGTTTCCTTTTATTTTTTTATTTTTTCCTTTACCTTTTCCCATGGTACAACCTCAGCATACTTAAGAGTTTTGATTTTATTTATAGACTTTCTTAAACCTTCTCAGAGATGTATATTCTTTCTATAGGATAGAAAGGGGAACTGTTTCTACATTCTGGAGTTTGATGAGGAAGAATCTTTTTTAAATACAGTTGACATAAAAAATAAATAAAAATAAAAAACAGCAGCTCCTCTCACCCTCCTTGCAGGAGGCTAATTACTTTTTGAGGACCTGTTATTCCATTTTTGAGGACCTGTTATTCCATTTTGAAGCTGAATAAAGCACATTGTGGGTGTTCTAATCTTCTGAAGTTACCTTAGCCCTCCTTTTCTGTATGTTTTTCCCCTTGGAGCATCATTTTGTGGTCATACCATCCTTAGCTGACTTTCTTGGGGTGTACCCAGCCTGCATTGTCTGCTATTCCTTCCAGCACTATCTTCTGCTCTGGATATACCACCACATCTCAACTATTGAGATGACCTTTTGGGTTGACTCTGGTTATTCTAACTGGCTCAGACCTATACCGATTCTTCACAGTTTGTCATTATCTCTACCTTGTTCAAATAATGCTTTTTTGTAACCATGGTAGCCAAAGGGCAGGATGAAAAAAGAACAAAAAACAAAGAAACACCCCCTCTGCCTGTTGCAACTAGAAGGAGAAACATCTGAATCTTGAATCTTAAGAAAGCTAAATGCATCTCTTGACTTTCCACTGATAAATTGATGTAGAAATATCTTTGTTTGAGCTGCTGTAACAAGATAACCCTGGACCGATGCTCATAGACAACTGACATTTGAGGCTGGGAATTCCAACATCATGGTGTCTTTGAATTCAGACTTGGTGAGGACCCACTCCCCTGATCATAGAGTGTGTCCTTACATAGTAGAAGGGTCAGGGTTCTCTCTGGATCCTCTTTTTTTTTTTTTTTTTTAATTTTTAATATTTATTTTTTATTTTTCTCAAAAGTTGAATTTTAATACATAACAGAAAAAAACAAATTTTCAGAAGCTGTACACACTATTCACTGAAAACATTTGTTGAGGCAAATAGAAAAAAAATTGTTACAATCATAATTTTTCTAACTTTGCACAAAATTATAAGCAGATTGCATTCTTCATATTAAACATCTTTATATGCACTTTCAATGAACAGTATATATATATATATATATATTTATATATATATTTTTTATCAACTATCTTTACTATACCCATTCCCCTTTCCTGCCCCCCGCGTCCCCCATGTCGCGTCCAGTATTTCTCTATTTCTCTTATGTTTCCCATTCCCACCTCCCTTATTAATCAGCATCCACTAATCAGAGAGACCATTCGGCATTTGGTTTTTTGGGATTGGCTTACTTCACTTAGCATAATGCTTTCCAGTTCCATCCATTTGCCTGCAAATGCCATAATTTTATTCTCTTTTATTGCTGAATAATATTCCATTGTGTATATGTACCACAGTTTC
>PVHX01036486.1:0-10782 GCA_004024805.1 Geosciurus inauris
AAAAAAATAGAGATACTACCCTGCATTCTATCTGACCATAATGGACTGAAACTAGAAATTAATGACAGTTTTAAAAAAATAATATACTACAACACTTGGAGACTCACTAATCTGATATTGAATAATGCATGGGTAACAGAAGACATCAGGGAAGAGATAAAAAATTTTTAGATGTAAATGAGATCTCTAATACAACATACCAAAATCTCTGGGACACTATGAAGGCAGTGATAAGAGGAAAGTTCATTGCTTTAAGCTCACATATTCAAAGATATAAAAGTCAAAAAATCAATGACTTGACACTACAACTCAAATCCCTAGAAAAAGAAGAACAAAGTAACACCAAAAGAAGTAGAATACAGGAAATAATTAGAATCAGAGCTGAAATCAATGAAATTAAAACACAAGAATCAATTCAAAAAATAGATAAAACAAAAAGCTGATTCTTTGAAAAATAAACAAAATTGACAAACCCTTAGCCACTCTAACAAAAAGAAGGTGAGAGTAAACCAAAATTACCAAAATTTGTGATGAAAAAGGAAATATCATGATAGACATTGCTGAAATATGAGGATAATCAAAAACTATTTTGAAAACTTATATTCCAGTAAAATAGAAAACCCTGAGGACACCGACAAATTCATAGAGATACATGACCTATCCAAACTGAACCAGGAGGACATACACAACTTAAACAGATCAATTACGTGCAAGGAAATAGAAGAGGCCATCAAGAGCCTTCCATCCAAAAAAAAGCCCTGGACCAGATGGATTCTCAGCTGAGTTCTACAAGACCTACAAAGAAGAACTCCAATACTCCTGAAATTATTCCATGAAATAGAAAGGGAAGAAACCCTTCCAAACTCATTCTATGGGGCTAGTATCACCTTGATCCCAAAACCAGACAGAGCACATCAAAAAAGGAAAATTTCAGACCAATATCCCTGATAAATATAGATGCAAAAATTCTCAATAAAATTTGGCAAATAGTATACAAAAGCATATTTAAAAACTAGTGCACCATGATCAAGTGGTGTTCATTCCACGGATGCAAGGTTGGTTCAACATACGGAAGTCAATACACATAATCCATCACATCAGTAGAATCAAAGATAAGAATCACATGATTTTATCAATTGACGCAGAGAAAGCATTTGACAAAATACAGTACCCATTCATGTTCAAAACACTAGAGAAACTAGGAATAGTTGGAACATACTTCAACATCGTTAAAGCCATTTATTCTAAGCCCAAGGCCAATAACATCCTAAATGGAGAAAAATTGGAAGCATTCCCTCTAAAAACTGGAACAAGACAGGGATGTCCTCTCTCACCACTCTTATTTAATATAGTCCTTGAAACTCTAGCCAGAGCAATCAGACAGATGAAGGAAATTAAAGAGACACAAATAGGAAAAGAACTCAAACTGTCATTATTTGCAGATGACATGATTCTATACTTAGAGGATCCAAAAAGTTCCACCAGAAAACTTCTAGAACTGATAAATAAACTCAGCAAAATTTCAGGACATAAAATCAATATCCATAAATCAAATGCATTTCTATACATCAGCAATGAGTCATCTGAAAGAGAAATTAGAAAAACTACTCCATTCGCAATAGCCTCCAAAAAAATAAAACACTTGTGTATCAATCTAACAAGAGTGGTGAAAGACCTCTATAATGAAAATTACAAGACACTAAAGAAAGAAATTGAAGATCTTAGAAAATGGAAAGATCTCCCATGTTCCTGGATAGGCAGAATGAATATTATTAAAATGTCCATACTACCCAAAGCAATATATAGATTCAATGCAATCCCAATTAAAACCCCAAAGTTCTTTTTTATAGAAATAGAAAAGGCAATCATGAAATTCATTTCGAAAAATAAGGGACCCAGAATAGCCAAAGCTATCCTGAGCAAGAAGACTGAAGCAGGAGGCAGCATAATACCAGACCTTAAACTTTACTACAAAGCAATAGTAACAAAAACGGCATCATACTGGCACCAAAATATACATGTATACCAATGGTACAGAATAGAAGACACAGAGAGTAATGCACGTAAATACAGCTATCTCATACTAGACAAAGGTGCAAAAAAACATACATTAGAGAAAAGATAGCCTTTTCAACAAACAGTGCTGGGAAAACTAGAAATCCATTTGCAGTAAAATGAAACTAAACCCCTACTTCTCACCATGCACAAAACTCAACTCAAAGTGGATCAAAGACTTAGGAATTAGACCAGAGACCCTGCAACTAATTGAGGAGAAAGTAGGTCCAAATCTTCATCACATTGGATTGGGCCTCAAATTCCTTAACAACACTCCTATAGCACAAGAAATAAAAGCAAGAATCAATAAATGGGATGGACTTAAACTAAAACAGTTCTCTCAGCAAAACAGACTATCAATGAGGTGAACAGAGAGCCTACATTCTGGGAGCAAATTTTTGCCACATGCACATCAGATACAGCACTGATCTCCAGGATATATAAATAACTCAAAAAACTTAACACCAAAAAAACCAAACAACCCTATCAATAATTGGGCT
Source organism: Geosciurus inauris (assembly GCA_004024805.1). Taxonomy (NCBI): domain Eukaryota; kingdom Metazoa; phylum Chordata; class Mammalia; order Rodentia; family Sciuridae; genus Geosciurus; species Geosciurus inauris. The sequence continues at coordinate 2,556 of PVHX01036486.1, forward strand.
AAGGACCTGAATAGAAACCTCTCATAAGAAGATATACAATCAATAAACATGTATATGAAGAAATGTTCAACGTCTCTAGCCATTAGAAAAATGCAAATCAAAACTACTCTCAGATTTCATCTCACCCCTGTCAGAATGACAGCTACCCAAAGTACCAGCAACAATAAGTGCTGGTGAGGATGTGGTGAAAAAGGTACACTCAAACATTGCTGGAGGGATTGCAGACTGTTGCAACCAATCTGGAAAGCAGTATGGAGATTTCTTTAAAATACTTGGGATGGAACCACAATTTGATCCAGCTATCCCACTCCTTGGCCTATACCCTAAAGACTCAAAAACAACACACTACAGTAAAGCAGCCACTTCAATGTTTATAGCAGCACAATTCACAATTGCAAAACTGTGGAGGCAACGCAGACACCCTTCAATAGATGAATGGATAAAGAAACTGATACATTTACACAATGGAATATTATTCAACAATAACAGAGAATAAAATTATGGCATTTTCAGGTAAATGAATGGAATTGGAGAACATTATGCTAAGTGAAGTAAGCCAATCCCCAAAAACAAAACATGAAATGTTCTCTCTGATTAGTGGATGATAATATATAAGGGTGGTAGGAATGGGGAACATAGGAGAAATGGAGGAACCCTGAATGCAGCAGAGGGGAGGTGGGGTGAGGGAAAGGGGAATGGGTATAGTATAGATGGTTGATTGAGATCATCATTACTGCCCTTGGTGCATATATGAAGACACACATGGTGTGACTCTATCTGTTTTGCAACCAGAGAAATGGAAAAATTGAGCTCTCTATATACACTATGACTTGAAATACATTTAAATAAATTATAAAAAAAATACTATTTTACAAAGTTTACATACATTGTTTTCTGACTCCATATGCTAGTTAACATAATATGACATTACATTTTAAATATGAATTAAAGAAAGGCTGAGAGGGCTTTTTACTTTTGTGTGGAAAAGTAGCAGTACATTAAATAGATTAGGTCCTCATTTATTTAAAAGTTTATTCTGGTGTAAAAATAACATAAAGCATTTTCTTACTGATAATAGGTTCAGTTATAAAACTTTAAATGATATGAATTGATACCATATGAGTTCAGTTTGGAGAACATTAGCTTGATATAATGCTCTTTAAAATATTCTAATTCAAAGCATTTATATCTGAAAGATATGAACACATTTAATGAACACATTAAAATGAATGTGTTATAGTAGGACCATAGTTACATTGATGTTATTATATTAATTTTAGTTCTCAAAGAAAAATTTAGATTCTAATTTTTTATTTAATCTTAGTTGTATAAACCTTAATTTCTTTAAGAGTTAATTTCCCAGTGATAAAACCTGACAAATGTAAGAAAATCATTTGATAAAATCAGGAAAAAGTTTCAGAATGTGTTTTATAGTAGTACATTAAAATTTAAATAAATTGTACTAATTATAATCAACTTATTTATGAATATAAACCTTTTGACAAGAAATATTCTCTTTCCTTCCAATAAATACCATATCTAGAGTCTTTAAATCTTTCTGTTCATATACCAAAGCAATTCTTGTAAATTTCTGGACATAGCCAACAGTAGAATCCTTTAAGCATTTATATACAAATATTTATACAACTTTGGGTTTACTCAATTTAAATTAAACCTTTTAAATCACATGAATTAAAGGTATTTGGATCCATTTTTAAATTTTATTTTATGAGCACTCCATATGTTGAGTTTGATACACAAACACATGTATACAAGACAATGCACAAAACAGCATGTACACAAGGCAATAAGTGAAACAAAAAATAAGGACTATACCTTTTAGAAATTATTGGATTAAAAGTATACTTTATAAATTGGTCTCTGAGCAAAGAAGAGTATAAAAAAAATTTATATTTGGATAAAATGTATCTGATCAGAAATCTTAATTTTAGCATGCAGAATAAAAATTATTAGTTGAGGGCCGGGGCTGTAGCTCAGTGGTACAGTGCTTGCCTTGCATGTGTGAGGCACTGGGTTTGATCTTCAGTACCACATAAATATAAACAAATAAAATAAAGGTATAAACATAAAATAACATTATAAAAATTATGAGTTTAAATGTAAGATTGATGAGTCCTATAAAAAATGACATGGCCATTATTTCAGTAAAGCTGTATGAGAAAACAGAGAAAGAAGAGGGGAAGAGAAACCTTGATTTAAAGTGACTTTCATTTATTTCCCCCAGGTTGCAGACTGCCTTTGTTTTCTAAGATTCAGAAAGAGGTCTGGCCACCTGAGCCAGCTGTGAAAGCTGTAAGCCTGTGAAATTGTGGTGGAGGGGCTGCCACAGAGCAAGTAGCTGGCTGGTACACAAAATCCCTGGCCATATTGTGCAATTCTGCTTAAGGAAAAAGGGACTAAAATTTGTCAAGGTCTCTTGAAATACAATTGGCAAGGGGAAGGGCTGCAGAGTGGTTGGCTTAGTAGCTCACACACTGAGCTGCCAGCAAGAGAGTTCATGGCATTTCAACTTTAAGACTTTTGGTCTGTGGCAGCCATGCTAGCTCGTCTGCAGGAGCCAAGAGCAAGAGGAGGTGGGGTCTGGGTAGAAAGCAGGAAGACTGAATGGCAGCTATCTGTGTGGGTCTGAAAATAAGGAAAGAGATAGAGAAGAACAAATGGGAAGGGGGCTTGGGATTCTCTGTAGCGAGAAGAACGTGAGAAGCCAGAACTGGTGGGAAAGAGGGTAGGGTTGAGAGCATACTTCCCAAAAAAGCCTTGATGTAAGGAATATTTGTCCATTTCCAGTCTGGTGACAGAGATTGCCAAATAAGTGAGGATTTAAAAATCAAAATTTCCTTCTGATCCAGGTGTGGTGGCACAAGTCTGTAATCCCAGCACGTAGGGAGGCTGAGACAGGAGAATCACGAGTTCAAAGCCAGCTTCAGCAAGGATGAGTCACTAAGCAACTCAGTGAGACCCTGTCTCTACATAAAACACAAAATAGGGCTGGGGATGCAGCTCAGTGGTCAAGTGCCCCTGAGTTTAATCTCCAGTACCAAAAAAAAAAGTTCCTTCTGGGGGCCATTTTGACACAATGTCTATGCCACACCAGGGCCAGGCTGAAGTATGGCATGGGTCTTGAGTGAGTATGAATTTGGGGAACATAGGCAATGGAATTTGGAGTCTAGGAAGAACTCAGTTTTTCCCATGACCTTCTGGCACCTGTGGGGGTGGGTGAGAACAGGAAAAGGTGTTCCCAATTCTGATTGCAATCACCTGAGGAGTGGAGGGTCAGGCAGGGGTTGAGGCATTCCTTCAATCCTCCAGGGGCCCAAACAGAGTCAGGTGGCACACACAAGGACCAGGATGTCTCCTCAGCCTTTGGGGCCTAAAATCTGGGTGGTCTATGGTACGCGTGAGACTTAAGGATAGACCTCCACACCAGAAGGGAGTCCAGAAGGTCAGGGGAAATGGGGAACTTACCTCAGGTCTGTTAGTCCAAATGAAGGAGAGGGTAGAACTCAAACCCTGTTGGGGAGATCTGAAAAACCCTCCTGGGTTTCAGCACCATTTGTAAAGCCAGATGACAAAAAGGAGGCAAATTAAAACTACTCGGCAAGACTTTAATGGAAATACACTCTCGGGCTAATTTCTCCCTTCCATCAGAATGTGTCCGGGAGAATCGCACACGCATTCTGCAGTACAGAAAATTTTAAATGCCTGGTGAGGAAGGGGAGGTATTAAGGTAAAAAGAGAAGATCAGGGGATCCTGCTAAGGTCAGAGTCCTTCCAAGGTGAGTCAGGACAAGCCCACTGATTGACAGGAAGCATCTCTACTATTGACATCAGCGTCTCTCTGGCTGCTCCTCTGCACATGTGGGCTGCTTTGTTCCCATGGCTGCCCTGGCCATCCCTAACCAGACATGCTGAACCAACCTAACAGTAAATAAACCAGACTTAACATGAATGGGACAAACATTATAAATGTGGGTTTCATAGAATGATTACTCAATGAAAAGTTTTAAATTGCTTTGTCATCACTAAAACAAAATGACTTAATCTTAAGCCCAACAGGTATAATTCTATATACTTAAACATTGTGTTTTCATAAATGGTAAATGAATGAAATTGCCTAAAACCAGCCTAAATATATCTTAAGATTGAAAGACAATTAGACAAGAGGTCATAAAGTTTTATTTTTGATTTATTTGCTTGGATCATGTTTGGCTTTGATTAGGTAATTGCCCTTCTTAAAAATCTAAGGATCACTGTCATGCTGGAAACAGAGTTTGCCCTTCTATAGAATGCTAAGCAATGTAAATCATTGGTTTTCCATCTGCCTTTGTATTATGCCATCAGTTGTGAATTCTTAAAATAGTTACCTTCAAAATTCTCTGTTACAGAAAATTCCCTACTCCTGGGTGGAGCTGTTGCCCTCACTGTTTAAAGGGGACAGCCATCATATGGCTAATATAAGCTTACTTAGTTTTATTTAAAAGTTGAAGTCAATTTTCCTTTCTTTCCACACAAAGGTTTATAAATTTCTAAAGGTTTATACTGTTTCATTTAAAGGACTATAAATAACATAAAGTATTTCTTATCACTAAAATGGAGTAATTTGCCTAAGTTCAGAAATTTACAAGGATTGTTTTTGGATATGAACAAAAGAATTCTAGATATGGAACTTAATGGAAGAAAAAAGGACGTGTTTTCGGGTAAGAAAGTTTTCATATTGTAAAAGAAACAAGAGGTTTTAAAGTAAGTGTTATTGAACATTTAGAGTAAGTGATAAAATGATCAAAATAATGAGAGTCCAAATGAAGGGTAAATTTGAAAGGTTAAATATGTTTTGATTAATTTGACTGTAATTAATACAATCTTATTCAATTTAAATTTTAATATACTGATATAAAGAAAAGTCTAAAACATTTTTCTACTCTTAATCAAATAACTTTCTTACATTTGTAGGGTTCTATCACTTGGAAAAATTAAATTTCAAAAATTAAGGTTTATAGAGCTGTGGTTAAACAACAACTGTTATTTTTAAAGTACCATACTATGTTACAGAGTCTAGCTTTTTCTTTGAGAACTAAAGTAAACTAATGTAACAACATCAAAGCATTTATCGTGCAACAGTCCTATTTTTCCATTAAATTTGTTCATATCTTCCAGGCATACAAGTTTTTAAGTAGAATGTTTAAAAGAGCACTATATTAAGCCAATGTTCTCCAAACTAAAGTTGCATGGTAATTTTAGACTTATAACAATAGCAAATTTTATTGAGGGTGTATTTCTATAACTGAATCTGTTATCCATAAGATAGAGTTTTATGTTATTTTTACACTGGGGGAAAATATAAATGTGTTTCTTTAAGTAAATGAGAGCTTAATCTATTTAAAGTTCAATGTTGTGAGACATGAGTTTTACTACTTTTCCACACAAAAGAGAAATCAAAAGCCCTCTCAGTCTTTCTTTAATTCATATTTTAATTGGTTTTTTTTTTTTTTTTTTTTTGGTACTAGGGATTGAACTCAGGGGCACTCAACCACTGAGCCACATCCCCAGCCCTATTTTGTGTTTTATGTAGAGACAGGGTATCACTGAGTTGCTTAGTGCCTCGCCATTGCTGAGGCTAGCTTTGAACTCACGATTATCCTGTCTCAGCCTCCCTAAGTGCTGGGATTACAGGCTTGCACCACCACTCCCAGCTCATATTTTAATTGTGATATCATATTATGCCAGATAACATTCATGTGAACTCAAAAACAATATATATTAACTTTATAAAATTATGTTTTATTTTGTTCTACCTTACCTAAGATGAAGTATCCTCTCTCAGCCTATTAACTTTTAATATTAACATATTAACTTTGAAGTAAGCCAGACTCCAATTAATTTAAAGTTATATTGAAAGGATTAATTTTGTTGTAAAGGTTAATAGGATCTTAACCAGTGAATATAATGTATTATTCACCCAAAATTCAAGATAGCTACTACACAATCTAGACTTGTTAAATTATTTTGTATTTTTCTTAAACTCTATGACTGGACAGATAGACATGGAATCTAAAGCCCAATACCTTCATTTTAAGACTGGTAAGTTCAGCTTGCTGAGTGTTTGAGATCAAGACTTAAACCAATTATTAGATCTAAGGGGCCAAGGAAACCAGTATTTGGTCCTTGCCTTCTGAGTCAGCCTAAATCCAAAACATGAGGAAACTTCTCTAAAAGAATTTACACCTCTAGGCCACAGAATCTCCTGCTCAGGGACATTACTGAGACCATTGGAGAATTAAAAATCCAATTGAATGTCCCATGACGGAGAGGAGGGTCATTGAGAAAGGGAACCATCCCTCATTTTTCCTGGGGAAACCACATGATCAGCACCAGACCTCAAACACTCCTAAAACAAATGGCACTCACAGAGCTAATAAGCTGCTCTCAAGTTCCTCAAAATACCTCCCAGGAGATAAAAAGCTGATGCTTATCAATAGGTAAAAACAAAAGTCAGTTTGACTAGCTCCATCTTAAACACCTAGCAAAACTGTTATAACCAAAATACAGGTATACCTGGGCATTTCCAAAAAGTATCAATAATTTTTCTAAGAAGATGTCATTACCACACCTGAAATGCACCCAAATTTCTGAGATTTTTATTTGTGAGACTTATAAATTGGCCCCTATACTTTAATCTACCTTGATCCTCCAACTGGTAGTTAACCTCACCCACTAGACTTAAAGAGCACCCAAATTAGTTTCTTACTTGTAGTACTGAAAAATCCATCAGGACTAATACAGAAGCAGCAGGATTAGAAACCTCTATTAACTACAAAAATGGTTAGCACAGGTTATTGTAGATACACAGCAGATCACCATTTGGGTGCTGATATTATACAATCAATTAGGTCCCCTGGCATCTGTTATCCCACAAAACTTGTCATGAAAATGTTGTTTTAATGTAAACCAGGGTAAAACAGCTCCAGGAACTCAGGAACCTCTTCAAGTCCAGAAATGGAGAGCCACAATATGGGAAATCAAAAAAATAAAATAAAATATTATCATCTTATCTTTTCCCTTCATAAAAATTCTGCCTTAAAAAATGTAAATTATATTCCTATGAAACATATAAAACCTGAAAGTTGCAGCACTGTGATAATAGGGCCACATGGCAGGACTCAAAACAAACCATTATGATTCTTAAAAAGCCAATAGCCACCTGGTTCCCCATCAAACAATCAAACAAGGGCAGGAAACCCACTCAATATCATTTAGGCAAGAGTCATTAAGGCATTCAAAGCTCCAAAAGTGACACAATCACCTAATGGGACTTGATCCTTTTTTCACAGACTTCTTTGGATATATTAAAATTACAAACACAACTCTTGGCCACGGCTAATGCCCAGACACCCACTATGCATAATAAGAAATTTGGGACAGTTTAGTAAAAGGGATCTCTTCCCTCAACCCTTTTAATTTTTTTTAATGACATAACAGGACCACTAGCATCAACTGTATTTTTAATTGTAGCCCTGTTCTTATTTTGTGTAATTTGCCAAGTGGGATAAAACCAAACCACAAAAAAAATGATTCCAAGATTAATTATGCTTGCTATGCTCCAAAAAATATTTGAACTCATGAATTCATGGGAAAAACACCTCAAATCTGATTAGGCTTTAGCCCTTAACCAAAAAAAAAATTTTGATTAACAGAAATTTTAGTCCTGTCATGGGTCGAAATGACCCCCTCACAAATTAATCTTTATATGTTGCTATAAATGTTGTGGTTCTCTTTCTCTTTTAGTTTTATATAGCTAATAAAGTTATCAGTTCAACAGCCACTGCCTGGGAACATCAGATCATCCCTCCCCTGATCTGGTCCCCCATCGAGCAAACACCACTGCCAATGTCCACAGAACTTCCCACAACTGTTTGACCCTTGCCTAAATTCCAGGGCTCTGAAAGGAAATTTCTTCCCCATGTCACCCCCTCTCAACTGGAAGAAGCCAGAGGCTTTGTTGTCCAATTAATTCCTTCCTTTTAGAGTCTGGACTAGTAGATATGGGAATTAGAAAAATAATATAGTCTGAGGAAAAAAAGAATGGCCAAGTGTTACCTCCATTTCCCCCAACACTGTTTTCCTGGTGTTAGTCATCCTGGCTGCTCCCACCTTTTCCAAGACTGCCTTTTTAATGCTAATCATGCCACCAGCCCTATCTTTCCCTGCT
>PVHX01036487.1:0-10781 GCA_004024805.1 Geosciurus inauris
ATCTTAGAAGATGGAAAGACCTAGCATGCTCCTGGATAGGCAGAATCAATATTATTAAAATGGCCATACTACCCAAAGCACTATACTGATTCAATGCAATCCCAATTAAAATCCCAAAGGCCTTTCTTATAGAAATAGAAAAGGCAATCATGAAATTCATTTGGAAAAATAAGAGACCGAGAATAGCCAAACTATCCTGAGCAAGAAGAGTGAAGCAGGAGGCATCACAATACCAGACCTTAAACTTTACTACAAAGCAATAGTAACAAAAACGGCATGGTACTGGCACCAAAACAGACATGTAGACCAATGGTACTGAATAGAAGACACAGAGAGTAATGCACATAAATACAGCTATCTCATACTAGACAAAGGTGCCAAAAACATACATTGGAGAAAAGATAGCCTTTTCAACAAATGGTGCTGGGGAAACTGGAAATCCATATGCAGGAAAATGAAACTAAACCCTTATCTCTCACCATGCACAAAACTCAACTCAAAGTGGATCAAAGACCTAGGAATTAGACCAGAGACCCTGCGTCTAATTGAGGAGAAAGTAGGTCCAAATCTTCATCACGTGGGATTAGGCCCCGAATTCCTTAACAAGACACCTATAGCACAAGAAATAAAAGCAAGAATCAATAAATGGGATGGACTGAAGCTAAAAAGCTTCTTCTCAGCAAGAGAAACTATCAATGAAGTGAACAGAGAGCCTACATTCTGGGAGCAAATTTTTGCTACACGCACATCAGATAGAGCACTGATCTCCAAGATATATAAAGAGCTCAAAAAACTTAACACCAAAAAAACAAATAATCCAATCAATAAATGGGCTAAGGAGCTGAATAGAAACTCTCAGAAGATGATATACAATCAATAAACATATATATGAAGAAATGTTCAATGTCTCTAGCCATTAGAGAAATGCAAATCAAAACTACTCTCAGATTTCATCTCACCCCAGTCAGAATGGCAGCTATCCAAAACACCAGCAACAATAAGTGCTGGCGAGGATGTGGAGAAAAAGGTACACTTAAACATTGTTGGTAGGATTGCAAATTGGTGCAACCAATCTGGAAAGCAGTATGGAGACCACTTAAAAATCTTGGAATGGAACCACCATTTGACCCAGCTATCCCACTCCTTGGCCTATACCCTAAAGACTTAAAAAAGCACACTACAGCAAAGCAGCCATTTCAATGTTTATAGCAGCACAATTCACAATTGCAAAACTGTGGAAGCAACCCAGATGCCCTTCAATAGATTAATGGATAAAGAAACTGTGGTACATATACACAATGGAATATGATTCAGCACTAAAAGAGAATAAAATTATGGCATTTGCAGGCAAATGGATGGAATTGGAAAGCATTATGCTAAGTGAAGTAAGCCAATCCCAAAAAACCAAATGCCAGATGGTCTCTCTGATTAGTGGATGCTGATGAATAAGGGAGGTGGGAATGGGAAACATAAGAGAAATAGAGAAACACTGGATGCAACATGGGGAAGGCGGGGGGGTAGGAAAATATAATGGGTATAGTAAAGATGGTTGATTGAGATCGTCATCACTACCCTTGGTGCATGTATGAAAACACAATTGGTGTAAATTTATCTGGTTTGCAAACAGAGAAATGGAAAATCTGAGCTCTATATATGTGTTATGACTTGAAATGCAATTAAACTAATAAAAAAAACTGACCCAGGTGCCACGTGTTTCTCATGATTGCTTTCTGGGAAAGATGTTAATTAAGCACCTGGATGTCCAATTGCCTGCACCTGGCCCCTATGCTCTATCAGCTGGAGGCCATTGAACCACCTCATATAGCATTAACTGGGCCTCTTCACTTGAGTAGAAAGAGGAGATTAGGTGAAGAAATCCAAAGAACAAAGAGAGTATAGGATATGTAAAAAAAGAATACATATGTACTTCTTGGGACCAGATGTATTTCTATGTAAATAGAAAGTGTACTAGAATTGAAAATTCATATTAGGGGTCCGAGAATTAAAAATATTTAGGAAAATTAAGAATATAGGTAAAATTTTTATCAGATTTTATACAGACATATATTGAGTGTGAGAAAATTCTACTGAGTTTGGAAAGTTATTTATATTCATAACAATGTAATTCTGAGAATACATGAAAAATCATCTGAAGAGAGAGAATCACACACAGGAATGAGTAAAATGAGAGTCATTGGAAAATGTATTTTGTCAATATGTAAAAGTCAGAATGTACCTAATCTAGAGTATATATTTGAAGTCAGAATAAGAAGTATTGAGAATGCAAATAGATGAGTTAAGTCAGAAGTAAAACATAATGCAAATTCTGTCTGGAGCATGGAAGAGCTCTTGAAATGTTCATACGATCTGAGGTTTTCTTCCAAACTTTCCTTAAAAACTGACCCAGGTGCCACGTGTTTCTCATGAATGTCTTCCTAGAAAAATGTAAATTAATCAGCAGGATGCCCAATTGCCTGCACCTGGCTTCTATGTTCTATCAGTTGGAGGTTAATGGACCATCTCATAAAGCATAAACTAGGCCCTTTCACATAAGGAGAAATAGATTAGATGAAGTAAACCAAAAAACAAAGAGAGCATAGGATATGTAGAAAGGGAATACACATGTACTTATTGGGATCAGATGTATTTCTATGAAATAGAAAGTGAACTAGAATTGAAAATTCATATTAGATGTCTGAGTATTGAGATAATTTAGGAAAAGTATGAATATAGGGAAAATTTTTATCAGATCTTATACAGACATAGTTTGAGTGTGAGAGAATTCAACTGAGTTTGGACAGTTATGAATATTCATGAGAATGTATTTCTGAGAATACATGAAAAATCATCCATGAATAGATAGAATCCCATACAGGCATGAGTAAAATGAGAGTCATTTGAAAATGTATTTTGTCAATAATTAAAAGTCAGAATGTACTTAATCCTGAGTATATATTTGAAGTCAGAATGAGAAAGATAATGAATGCAAATAAATAAGTTGAGTCAGAAGTAAAACATAAGGCAAATTCTTTCTGGAGCTTGGCAGTGCTCTTGAAATATTCATGTGTTCTGAGGCCTTTTACCAAACTTTCTTTAAAAACTGACCCAGGTGCCCCGAATTGCTCATGATTGCCTTCCCGGAAAGATGTTAATTAAGCACCTGGATGCTCAATTAGCTGCACCTGGCCCCTATGCTCTATCAGCTGGAGGCAAATGGACCATCTCATAAAGCATAAACTGGACCCTTTTACATCAGTAGAAATAGAATATCAGATATGTAAACCATAGAACAAAGAGAGCATAGGCTATGTAAAGAGGAATACATATGTACTTCTTGGGACCAGATGTATGTCTATGTACATAGAAAGTGTACTCGAATTGAAAATTCATATTAAAGGTCTGAGTGTTAAGAAAATTTAGAAAAGTACAAATATAGGTAAAATTTTTTATCATATTTTATACAGACATAGATTGAGTGTGAGAGAATTCAAATAATTTTGGACAGTTATGAATATTCATAAGAATGTAATTCTGATAATATATGAAAAATCATCCATGAAGAGGTAGATTCCCACTCAGGCATGAGTAAAATGATTGTCATTGGAAAATGTATTTTGTCTATAATTAAAAGTCAGAATGTACCTAATCTAGAGTATATATTTGAAGTCAGAATGAGAAAGATAGTGAATGCCAATAGCTAAGATGAGTCAGAATAAAAACATAAGGCAAATTCTGTCTGGAGCATGGCACAGCTCTGAAAATGTTCATATGTTCTGAGGCCTTCTTCCAAACATTTTTAAAAAACTGACCCAGGTTCCACGTGTTGCTCATGATTGCTTTCTCAGAAAGATGTTAATTTAGCACCTGGATGCCCAATTGCCTGCACCTGGCCCCTATGCTCTATCAGCTGAAGGCTAATGGACCATCTCATAAAGCATAAACTGGGCCCTGTCACAAAAGAGGAAATAGAATATGAGATGAAGTAAACCAGAGAACCAAGAGAGGATAGGATATGTAAAAATGGAATACACATGTACATTTTGAGACCAGAAGTATTTCTATGTAAATACAAAGTATACTAGAATTGAAAATGTATATTAGAGGTCCAAGAATAAAAAAAATTAAGAAAAGTACGAATATAGCTAAAATTTTTCTCAGATTTTATACAGACATAGATTGAGCGTGAGAGAATTCAACTGAGTTTGGACAGTTATGAATATTTATAAGCATGTAATTCAGAGAATACGTAAAAAATCATCCATGAATAGATAGAATCCCACACAGGCATGAGTGAAATCAGATTCATTAAAAACTGTATTTTGGCAATAAGTAAAAGTCAGAATGTATGTAACATAGAGTTTATAATTGAAGTCAGAGTGAGTAAGATAGTGAATCCTAATAGATAATTTGAGTCAGAAGAAAAACATAAGGCAAATTCTGTCTGGAGCATGGCAGAGCTCTGGAAATTGTCATATGTTCTGAGGTTTTCTTCAAAAACATTTTTAAAAACTGACCCAGGTGCCCTGTGTTGCTCATGATTGCCTTCCTGGATACATGTAAATTAAGCACCTGGATGCCCAATTGACTGCACCTGGCCCCTATGCTCTATCAACTGGGGGCCAATGGAAATTCTCATAAAGCATAACCTGGGCCCTGTCACATAAGCAGAAATAAGATATTAGATGAAGTAAATCAAAGAATAAAGAGAGCATAGGATATCTAAAAAGGGTATACCCATGTACTTCTTGGGACCAGATGTATTCCTATGTAAATAGAAAGTGAACTAGAATTGAAAATTCATATTAGAGGTCAGAGAATTATGAAAATTTAGCAAAAGTATGGATATAGGTAAAATTTTATCAGATTTTATACAGACATAGATTTTGAGAAAATTCAACTGATTTTGGACAGTTATGAATATTCATAAGAATGTAATTCTGAGAATACGTGAAAAATCATCTATGAAGAGAGAGAATCATAAACACAGAAATGAGTAAAATGAGAGTCATTGGAAAATGTATTTTTTCAATAAGTAAACTCAGAATGTACCTAATCTAGAGTATGTATTTGAAGTCATATTGAGAAAGAATGAGAATGCAAATAGATGAGTTTAATCAGAAGTAAAACATAAGGCAAATTCTATCTGAAGAATGGCAGAGCTCTTGAAATGTTCATATATTCTGAGGCCTTCTTCCAAATTTTCCTTAAAGACTGACCCAGGTGCCATGTGTTGCTCATCATTGGCTTTTCAGAAAGATATTAATTAAGCACCTGGATGCCCAATTGCCTGCACCTTGCCCCTATGCTCTATCAGCTGAAGGCCAATGAACAATCTCATAAAGCATAAACTGGACCCTGTCACATAAGCAGACATAGGAGATTAGATGAAGTAAATGAAAGAACAAAGAGAGCATAAGATATGTAAAAAGGAAATACACATGTACTTCTTGGGACCAGATGTATTTCTATGTAAATAGAAAGTGAACTAGAATTGAAAATTCATATTAGAGGTCCGAGAATTAGAAAATTTTTAAAAAGTACAAATATAGGTCAAATTTTTATCAGATTTTATAAAGACATAGATAAAGTGTGATAGAATTCAACTGAGTTTGGTCAGTTATGAGTATTCATACGAATGAAATTCTGAGAATATATGAAATATTATCCATGAACAGATAGAATCCCACACAGGCATGAGTAAAATGAGAGTCATTGGAAAATGTAATTTGTCAATAAGTAAAAGTCAGAATGTACCTTATCTTGAGTATATTTTTGAAGTCAGAATGAGAAAGGTAGTGAATTCAAATAGATAAGTTGAGTCAGAAGTAAAATATAAGGCAAATTCTGTCTGCAGCATGGCAGAGCTCTTGAAATATTCATATGTTCTGAGGCCTTCTTCCAAACTTTCCTTAAAAACTGACCCAGAAGCCACGTGTTTCTCATGATTGCCTTCCTGAAAAGATATTAATTAAGCACCTGGACGTCCAAATGCCTGCACCTGGCTCCTATGCTCTATCAGCTGGAGGCCAATGAACCTTCTCCTAAAGCATAAACTGAGCCCTGTCACATAAGCAGAAATAGAAGATTAGATGAAGTAAACCAAAGAACAAAGAGAGCATAGAATATTTAAAAACAAAATACACATGTACTTCTTGGGACCAGATGTATTCCTAGGTAAATAGAAATTGTACTAGAATATAAAATTCATATTAGAGGTCAGAGAATTAAGAAAATTTAGGAAAAGTGGAAATATAGTTAAAATTTCTATCAGATTTTATACAGACATAGATTGAGTATGAGAGAATTCAACTGAGTTTGTACAGTTACAAATATGCATAAGAATGTAATTCTGAGAATATGTGAAAAATCACCCATGAATAGATAGAATTTCTCACAGGCATGAGTAAAATGAGAGTCATTGGAAAATGTATTTTGTTAATAAGTAAAAGTCAGAATGCACCTAATCTAGAGTATATATTTGAAGTCAGAATGAGAAAGACAGTGAATGCAAATAGATAGGTTGAGTCAGAAGAAAAACATAAAGCAAATTTTGTCTGGAGCATGAGAGAGATCTTGGAATGTTCATATGTTCTGAGGCCTTCTTCCAAACCTTCCTTAAAAACTGACCCATTTGCCACGTGTTGCTCATGATTGCATTCCCAGAAAGATTTTAATTATGCACCTGATGCCCAATTGCCTACACCTGGCCCCTATGCTCTATCAGCTGGAGGCCAATGGACCATCTCATAATGCATAAACTGGGCCCTGTCACATAAGCAGAAATAGGAGATTAGATGAAGTTAATCAAAAACAAAGAGGGCATAGGATATGTAATAAGGGAATACACATGTACTTCTTGGGACATGATGCCACCAACGGTCCTCTTCTCCAACCCAGAGAAGTCTGTATAACCACTTATCATTATTTCCAGCTTCAATGCTTCATTGCCTCTGCTTTTTTTTCATCATGTGTGGAAATACCACATGTCACAATTTAGTGTTGTTTATTTATACCTACAGATATGGAAGAGAGAATATTGAAACGAGAAGGCAAAATAGATTATATCATGTATGTGAAAGTTCCTGGATTAAAGAAATAATGGAATCACACAGGATGAAGTTAAACTATACCATTAAATATTGACCCGATTGCAAGTGATTTTAGAGAATTACCACAAATGTGAAAAAATAGAAATAATCCTGACTATACACATCTGAACCTATGTGATAAAGCATATGTAAATATATCAAATCCTGTATGAGGATGAGTCACAGAGAGCCATAATGAGTGTGTTGTGAAATGGGAATGTGAGTTTGAATCTGATCTATGTTAGTCTGAGGTGCACATAAAAATTTCAGTGTGAAATGAAAAAGTTGAAAGCTAAACACTTTTGGAAGTTGCCTTGGACTTCATGGAATAAAGAACGCTGACTGACAGACAGAAATGTGTGAAATATTACATCCTGAATTAGTGTTAGGATATGAGAATAACCATGAATATTCATGTAAACATTATTCTTTGGAAGGGCATTAAAATATGAGGGAAATTACATGAGTAGAGAGAATAGTATACAGGGATGAGTAAAGTGAGACCTATGTTAATATATTAGATAAGTCAGGGGTAGTTAGGATAAATTTCATATACAAAAAAGTGTTATGTATGCAAATTCTACATCAGACATTGAAAATACTATTCCAATTACAGTTAAAATTCTATACAATATGGTACCTGGATGAAGGAAAAATAAACATTGATTCTAAGGTAGGTTAGAAAATAAATAGGCACTTGAAGATTAAAAAGAAAATAAAGAATATACATCAGAAGAAATTATAAATGTGATTACAAAGTCTTATGGGGGAATTATTCAAGAGAAGGTCAAATGAAAATATATAAGGTGAATATATGAATAAAAAACTGGACTTCATTAAAAAATATACAGTGATAGAGATGGAAAGTAAATGTGGAAATTTGAAAATGAACTGTACCACACATTTAGAAATTTTGATACATACCTAGAATGATGGAAATTTAGGATTTCAGAGAAAATTATATAAAATATAATAGCATAGTTTGTACTACATTAGGGTAAGTGTAAGTGATTTAACACAAATATGGATATATATGGATATTCCTAAAAAGGTAGTTCCACATAGAGGTGGGAAAAAGTAGATGACTTCATAGAATCTGACATAACATGAGTTGAAGTAATTCATAAAAAAATACATTATGTGTACATGAGAAATCTGGTTGAATCCCATGTATAATATGTATAAAATATGCATAAAATGGAAGAGTGAAATATGTAAATAGAGTGTAGTAGAATTGAAAATTCATATTAGAGGTCCGAGAATTAAGAAAATTTAGGAAAAGTATGAATATAGGTAAAATTTTTATCAGATTTTATACAGACATAGATTGAGTGTGAGAGAATTCAACTGAGTTTGGACAGTTATGAATATTCATGAGAATGTAATTCTTTGAATACAAGAAAATCATCCATGAATAGATGAAATCCTACACAGGCATGAGTAAAATGAGAGTCATTGGAAATTGTATTTTGTCAATAATTAAAAATCAGTATGTACCTAATCTTGAGTATATATTTGAAGTCAGACTGAGAAAGATAGTGAATACAAATAGATAAGTTGAGTCAGAAGTAATACATAAGGCAAATTCTGTCTGGAGCATGGCAGAGCTCTTGAAATGTTCATATGTTCTTAGGCCTTCTTCCAAACTTTCCATAAAAAATGACCCAGGTGCCACGTGTTGCTCTTGAGTGTCTTCCCAGATGATGTTAATTAAGCACCTATATGCTCAATTGCATGCACCTGGCCCCTATGCTCTATCAGCTACAGGACAATGGAGCTCTCATAAAGCATAAACTGGGCTCTTTCACATAAGCAGAAATAAAATATTAGATGAAGTAAACCAAAAAACAAAGAGAGCATAGGACATGTAAAAAGGGAATAGACATGTACTTCTTGGGACCAGAGGTATTTCTATGAAAATAGAAAGAGTACTAGAATTAAAAATTTATATTAGTTGTCTGAGTATTAAGAAAATTTAGGAAAAGTATGAATATTTGTAAAATTTTTATCAGATTTTATACAGACATAGATTGAGTGTGAGAGAATTCAACTGAGTTTGGTCAGTTATGAATATTCATGAGAATGTATTTCTGAGAATACATGAAAAATTATCCATGAATAGATAGAATCCCATACAGGCATGAGTAAAATGAGAGTCATTTGAAAATGTATTTTGTCAATAATTAAAAGTCAGAATGTACCTAAGCTTGAGTATATATTTGAAGTCAGAATGAGAAAGATAGTGAATGCAAATAGATAAGTTGAGTAAGAAGTAAAATATAAGGCAAATTCTGTCTGGAGCATGGCAGAGCTTTTGAAATGTTCATATGTCCTTAGGCCTTCTTCCACACTTGTCGTTTATTTCGTGCCTCACGTGGGTTTGCTCGACGAGTTGGGGTCCCGCAGGACGAGGGGACCGAGGAATGGGGTCCCACGGGACGAACTCTGGGGTCCCGGAGGACGAAGGACAATGGGGTCCCATGGGACAAGGTCTGGGGTCCCAGAGGACGAGGTCTGGGGTCCCGGAGGACGAGGTCTGGGGTCCCGAAGGACGAAGGACAATGGGGTCCCACGGGACGAGGTCTGGGGTCCCGAAGGACGAGGTCTGGGGTCCCGAAGGACGAGGTCTGGGGTCCCACGGGACGAGGGTTTATGGGGTGGACGGTCGCGGAGTCACTCACCCAGACCCCGGGGGTAGGTAAAACTGCTCTGCCAGAGCGAGAAGCAGACCCATTTATTTCAGTTAGTGCAACAGTTTATATAGGGTCCTCGGACCAATCATGGCCCTGAGGTTATGTTACAGCCAATAGGGTATTGATCCATGTCAGGCGCGCAGCCAATCAGCGTGAGATGAAAAAAGGAGAGCCACTGAGGGCAGCCAATCAGCATGGGATGAGTAAAGGAGAGGCACTGAAGGCAGCCAATCAGCATGGGGTAAAGAGGAGGGGAAACATTCAAAGTAACCAATCAGTATGGGGCAAAGGAAAGGGGAGGGGAGGCATTGAAGGCATGGAGAGAACTCCTATATTTCCCCCTTTTTACTTTTATTTGATAAGTCAGCGGGGCCTGTTTGGCCCATAAACAAGCATGTTGGAGGGATCTGTGATAAACTCCTCATGGGAGAGAATCATTCTGCTGGATTTTCCAGACTCCTACATGCTGCATATGCTAGAGTGGTGGGGCACTAACGAAGCTGTAATCTGTCTTAGGTTGTGCTCCTCTGAGCACTTACCCGTCATCAATTAGCAGCTTGTGAGCAAGAGAAGGGGCAAACAAGACTGCGCCTGGCTTAGGTTGTGCCCCTCTGGGCATCTTACCAGTCATTGGCTCACCAGCCTGTATGCATGTGCCCAAAATGAGCTCTCTCCTAAGAGAAGGAGTAATAGGGTTGGGTAGGGTTGGAAAGGAAGGAGGGTTTGGGGTTAGGGTCGGCCAAAGCTGTGAAGCCTTGCGTTTCCAGCGAAGATGGGGTGGATGAGCTGCTTATGTTCTCGAGGTCTGCAATCCATGTGGCAGGCATTTTCTTGCATTCCTGTAATTCTTTGATATGAACTAAAAGAGCTTGTTAAGTTTTAATATGTTATTGTGGAGGGTCATGGTATGAAACTGGATCATGTGATGTCTTCCCTATGAATGAGGATATATGGTCGGGTAATAGAGAGACAGTTTCTCCAAGTTATAGAGTCTAAAGTG
>PVHX01036488.1:0-10803 GCA_004024805.1 Geosciurus inauris
GGGATAGAGGTCCTGGCAGGTCTGAACACAGATGCCATTTCTGTAGACACAGCCCTGATATGGCTGTGAAGTTAGGTGAGTTCACATCTAGACACATTGGTGCTCATGCAGTTCACTGGCCTAGTGAATTTAGTCTTCCAGTGGATTTAGTCTTCCAGTCTCTGGATTTGGGGTCAATTTCAGATCATTAATGTCTGGGGCAAGCACTTAACAAGCCAAGTCCACTGTCACAGAGCACTGGGTCATGTGGAAATGAGTCCCTTATAAGCTTTAAGTAGGCCAGGGTCCTTTAAACATTGCTTGCTGTTTATTATTATGTTCTTTTTGGGGAGAGGGGTACTAAAGATTGAACTCAGGGGCACTCGACCACTGAGACACATCCCCAGGCCTATTTTGTATTTTATTTAGAGACAGGGTCTCACTGAGGCGCTTAGCACCTCAGTTGCTGAGGCTGGCTTTGAACTCACAATCCTCCTGCCTCAGCCTCCTGAGCCACTGGGATTACAGGCATGCACCACCACTTGTTATGTTTTATGCTGCACTCATTAAGAGTCATTAGGACAGGGGCAGCAAATCCGGGGTATTCATTCAGCCATGCCCTACTCCCAGACCCTTAGCTAATACAACTAATCAAAGCACTCCTTTCCTCTGAGCCAAAAAAGGCATCAGGATAATTTTCAACCAACTTCACGCAGCCACTCCCAACCAACTGGAGTTGGTACATGAGATGAGACCAAGTTATCTCAGAGCTAGACAGCACAAGACAATTAACTGGTTATCTCTTTCTTTCCCTGTTTTGTTTCATTTGTGGTTTTTTTGTTTTGTTTTGTTCTATGCTTTGGCTAACCTGTAGAGGTAGAACCTATGTAAAATTCTCGTTGATAAAATTGCATCAAGATTTCACAAGATTGAAAAGACAGCGTGGGGCTGTGGCAAGCACTGAGCATTGTGAAAAATGCCTGCCTTATTAAGACACCGTGTAAAATATGCACATCATTCTATGGTGATAATAGAATTTCATATTTTATACATATTTACATATTTACACATATTTTATACAATCTGGATCTGGAATGTCCCCCAAAGGCCCATGTGTTAAAGACTTGGTCCTTAGCTTGACAGTATCAAAAAGGGGTAGAGGGTGGGATTGTGGCTCAGTGGTAGAGCACTTGCCTCGCATGTGTGAGGCACTGGGTTCGATCCTCAGCACCACATAAAAATAAATCAATAAAGATATTGTGTCCACCTAAAACTAAAAAATATTTTTTAAAAAGGAAGTAGAAACCTTTAAGACGTGGAGTCTAGTGGGAGGTCTTAGGTCAATGGGGGCATGTCCCTGAAGGAGACTCTGCCTCTCGCTTCCCAGCCAGAGTGGCTTTGCTCTACCATATGCTCCTTGCCATGATCATCTGCTTTACCAAAGGACCCAAATCAACAGGGCCTAGCAACCATGGACCGAAATCATAAACCAGAATAAACCTTTCCTACTTATAAGCTGATTGTCTCAGGTATTTTGTTTCAGTAAAAAAAACAAAACAAAACAAAAAAAAACCTGACCAACACAGATAAGTAACCTTTCTGGTATTTTTCTACAACCTTGAAGGTAGTAGATATCTAGTAGTATCTAGTAGATATCCAATTATTTGCCAACAGAATTCTGTTTTTGGGTCTTCCTTCCTTCCTTCCTTCCTTCCTTCCTTCCTTCCTTCCTTCCTTCCTTCCTTCCTTCCTTCCTTCCTTCCTTCCTTCCTTCTTTCGCAGTATTAAGGATTGAACTCAGACCTTTCACATGATAGAGAAGCATTGAGCTACATTCCCAGCCCTTTTAAAATTTTATTTTGAGGCAGGGTCTCACTAAGTTGCCAAGGCTGGCCTCAAACTTGTGATTCTCCTGCCTCAGCCTTCCCAGTAGCTGGAATTACAGGCATGTGTCACCATGCCTAGCCACATTTTCTTATTTAAAATGAATAAACTGAACAACATTATAGGAACCTAAAAGCTCAAACAATAAATAAGCACATCCTTCAAGATGCAAAATAAATGCATACTTTGAAAGAGTTACAGTATAAGAAATGGAAGTTGATCTTGGAAAGTAACTTCTTTGTGATCTCAATTACAAGGAAATATTAACTTCAAGCTGCTGTTTCTTCATCTTATTCCACCCCTTCTCCTCCTCTTTCTTTCCTTTTCCCCACTCCCCACATGCCGATTGCCATAGTTGAGCAGCTTCCCCTCTGCCACGTTCTGTTTCACCTCAAGTGCAGAGCAATAAAGCTGGCCAACTATGAACTGAACTTCTGAAACCAAGAGCCCAGAATCTTTTGGGCTCATGATATGGAAGATACATATAAAACTAAAACAATGCAGGCTGAGATGAAAAAAATTATATGAAATGGATGAAACATAAAACACAGCCAAAATACTTATGAAGGCACCATAGAGGAAAATTAACTGTAGAAAACAGAATTTGACATCTAAAAGACACATTCAAGAGTCCTAAAAAGACAAAATCACAAGTACACAGATGATTTGAATAAAACAATTGACAAGCTTTGGTTAATGGACAGATATACATACAGATATAGATGTATTAGATCCAGATAGTGTTTAAGAATGAGTTCTACCAAACATTTTGGAACAGATCATCTCCATTATGTCTACACTGTTTTAGAAAATAGAAAAAAAAAGTTTACTACCTATTGGAGGAGGTAAGCAGTTGAACTGGGTAAGTGTTATTATCCAGGGGACTTGAGAGGGTCGCAGGGGTCTCTAGTCCTGTACAGAGAGAAGCAGGGTGTCCAATAAATCTTCCCTAAGGAATTGAAATAAGAACTGGAGTCTGAAACCTGAAAAGCAGTCAGGTGAGGAGCCTGGGGAAGAGGGCTAGGCTGGGTGAGTGCCAGGGGTGCGAGAGGCAGAGCCTGGTTTTGAAGGTTTCTGTCAACCTGGTGGTGAGAGCATGAAGGCCCAAGTGGACAGAGGCCAGGTGGGACTCATGAGGCCAAGAGCCCCAAGGATGAGTACTTTGAACATTACCAGGAGGGCTTTTGGGAAGCCATCTAAGACAGTTAAACAGTTTGCATTTTAGAAAGACTGCTCTGGCTCCAGGGTAAGGAATAAAGTGGAGTGGATGAGCCAGACTGGAGCTAAGGAGATGGTTAGGAGGAGGGTGGTGTGATCCAGCCAGAGATGGTGGTGGCCTACATAAGGGTGGAGGCTGGGGGACTCACATGAGTTGGGGATATATTCAGAAGATAGGTCACAGGACTAGGATTGGTTTGATGCAGTTCGGATTGTAGAGTATTGTAGTGTAAAGACTGGAAGGAAATGCACCAAAAAATGTTAAAATTATCCATTGGTTGTAAAATTATAGACGATTTTTGTTTTCTTCTTTATTTTTAAATTTTTTAATAAAATATTTAATACTTTAATTAAGAAGAAAATGTTCATAAATATTTTCTAGTGCCTAGCTTTTATTCCTTTGGACTCAGCTCTCTTCTAGGAAAACTGTTATAATCCATGCTCACAGAATAATGAGTTGGCCATGTGCTACCCTCTCAATACTCAATACCTCTTTCTTTCTTTGTTTTTTTTTGGGCGGGGGGGATGGAGGATACTGGGAATTGAACCCAGGGGTGCTTAACCACTGAGCTATATCCCTGGGCCTCCTTTTTTTAAAAAAATATTTTATTTAGAGACAGGGTCTCATTCAGTTGGTTAGGGACTTGCTAAATTCCTGAGGCTGGCTTTGAACTTGTAATCCTCCTGCCTCAGCCTCCTGAGCTGCTGGGATTACAGGTGTACGCCGCCATGCCCGGCAAAAGACTTTGCTTTACATTGGTGGTTTTTGATGGCAATGTATAATCCCAAAGGATCATATATTTTAGAAGCTAGTAGATGATATGAAAAAGTAGAAAACAAATCCAAGCTTTGTAGAAACAGGTACTTCCACCGTTTCCCACCTAACCCCTCTGGAAATACCAACTTTCAAACTTTCAGGATCAAATGTAATCACATGAATGAAGGCACGTATCTAACACCATTCAGATGTTAGCAGCTATGTGGCATCACCCACAGAGTAAAGTCCTTTCCTGGAATTCACGACCTTCAAAATCTTACCCAAAGTTAATCCTCCAAATCCATCTTCTCATACTTCATTGTTCTGTTAGGTACTCTCTGTAACTGTACCTCACTATATCAACCCCTCATACCTTTGACTACTTGCAAAGACTGGTAATGCAGTTGTGTACATATTTTCAAGATGATGCCCCATAGTTTAAGTGCTCAGATGTCTGGGTTTCCTGTGTACTTGCATATCATGCATTTTATATTCATCCTAAATAACTGTGTTCTTTACTGTTTTCATGTTAGGAACTTACTATTTACTTGGTCTGATAAAGTCCAGTGGACTTTGTTTTCAATCCCATGGGGCTCAGTTCCTAGGCAAATTTTCTCACTCAACTTCAGTAAAATTGGACATACCATTTACCATATGATGCTTAAAAAGAATATTCAATAAATGACTAGTACATAGTAAGTGCTCAATAAATCAGTATCATTATTCCAGAGGTGCTCTTGTGATTAATCTGGTGAGTTTATATTTTCCAAAAGCAAACAAATGCATTATATTCATCAATTGATCAGTTTTTTATGAAGCAGGAATACAGATTTATATTTAAAATGACGACTTTATATATTTTTATAGTATACACACTTTTCGGCATGCAGTCTGTATATTCTTCCAAGAACTAATGTATTTAATGTCACTAAACATCAATAATTCAATCAAAATAAGTCCTTTAAATTTTTAGCACTTACTGAATACATTTTCTAAGAGAAAACTGTATCCTTCCTTCAATTACTCCTTTCAACCCATTTTGAAGTTCAAACTAGGTTTCCAGATGTGACAGACAAAACTTGGTGACACTTCAGTGGGGGAAAGAAAAGGTAGAATGTTGACAATAAGAGGAAAATCTCCCATCAATCTTCATCCCTTCTTGGCATAGGATGACAACAATTTTGATTACCGTGTTCCCCTCGGAAATATGGAATAAAAAAGCTAAATATTACACAAATTGAAAAGTCACATTAAAATTACCTTTCACCCTTCAAACACCCCTGCTGTGAACCGGGCCTCAAAGCCTTCAGAAGCAACTTCCTCTCTTGGGATAAGAAAGTGGCAATAGCTACAGCTGTCAAGGGCTTCAAAGGCTGGGTGAGATAAGGCCCCGGGACTTCTCAAAACTACACCCATCTGTCATCAAGGAAGGGCAAGGACCTGCAGGTGCTGATGGACTCTCAGCAGTGAGGAAGGTTAGAAGCTGGACTCCTAGGGCAACCAAACATTTCTCAAACGGCCCTTGGGGAAAACAGAAATTTCTTTGCACTTTTCCAAGACCGAGGAAGCAAAATCCCATTGTCCAATTTGCCTAGGAATTCTTGAAGAAATAGTTAGCTACAGATGTAGGCGTAGCCTGCTTTAGGGGAGCACCTAACCCAGAAGCCGTTCCAGAACTACACAGGCACATGTGATGTGAGGAAAACTTCAAAGAGGTATCCAGTGTGGACACGACCCTTCTTGCAAAAGCAAAAATGTTTCTGTGAATTCCCTTTCCCAGGGGTGAGTTAGCCTTATCTTGTGGCAAAATAATTTTCTTCTTTGTTGCCGTTTGAATAGCCCTGTGAAAATAAGTCAAAGTATTAACATGGCCAATTAATCTCATTCTTGTGTTTTTTCCTGAGAATTATAGATTGTCTTGCTCATAATCCAGTTGGCTAATTTCAAGAAATTAGTACACTTTCTATTTCTTTTTATGTTTTCAGATGTCTTCCTTTGACCTTTAGGAAAATATCATATTTACAAACAGGAATGGTTTCTACGTAGCTGTCTTCCTAGAAGAAAAATTTCCAGTATAGGCTGTATATTAAAATAATCTGATGTGCTGTTTCCCAGAGATGAAGCTGAGGATTCTTAATATTTAGAGGACTTTATATAGAACTTCTAAGACCCTCCAAACTATGTCTTCCTCTCACCTCTATTTTTAGAGTTAGAAGGGTGAAGACACTTGTCTATAAAAAATGAAATGAGATTCTTGAGAATTAGATGTCAGTGGTGTCCAGGGGAGGACAGGATGAGCAGGAACACGTGCCTGCCACTCACATGTTCAGGCAATGAGTCCAGGGTACTTGGCTGTAATTCAAGTGAGTAAGTTGCTGGCCTGGAGCCAGGTCCATAAGCTGCAGAAACCATTTGCACTCTGTATGGCCTGGAAAGTGCTGGAAGGTTCTGAAGCGAGCCCATACTTCTGTAGAGTTCAGACACTCCCCCCCCTAAACCCCAGAGTCACCGTTCTTTCTTTCCCTATGTGTTAACTGTAGACATATTCCCATTTCTGTGCTTCAGTTTTTAAAGAAAGAATTGGGAAGAATGGAAGAAACTAAAATGTTCCTGTGAGTTCTCTTTCCCAGGGATGATTTAGGGTGTCTCATGACAAAATAATTCCTTTTTTTTAAATCACTGTTTGGACAGCCCTGTGAAAATAAGTCAAACTATTGACATGGTCAATTAATCTTATTCTCACATTTTTTTCTATTCTTATACTTCACTTCTGGGAAGTAGTTGAATGGATTTTATTAATTTATGAACTAAAAACCAAATAAACTGCTTCCTAGTTCCTTGGATGAGATGTGAACTTCTGATACTTTACATGCATCAGAAGTCTGCCAGGGGAGTCTGGCTTTGATTTCTCTGTTTTACCATATCATGAAGGGGGTTAAAGGGACAGGATATTTTAAAAGTGCAGGCTATAGAGAGAAAAGCAGCAGTATTTCCTTTCCCTGTTTGGTGTCTGGTAAGTTGCTGAATGTCTCTGTAGGTGTCTGCTCATTGGGGATAATGACACAGAACCTCCTTGGTTATGGTGAGTATCACACAATAACAGTGTCTGCTGGGCAGTCCATAAATACTAGGTTCCTCTGTCTATACTTTGACCCAACAACTCTGAATAATGTTATTCCAGCTCATTCATTAAATATGAAATAAAAACCAAATTATCTTTTCGAACACTGGAAATGTCCAAGAGCATGAACAACCCCGACCTAGCTTGTGTTCAGTATTATTAGGGACACTGAGAAATGTTTAAAAAGCAAATTATTCAGAATATATAATAAACTCCTACATATCAACAAGAAGACAATAATCCAATTAAAAGATCACTGGGTGTGGTTACACGCGCCTATAATCCCAGCAGCTTGGGAGACTGAGGCAGGATTGCGAGTTCAAAACCAGCCTCAGCAAAAGTGAGGCCCTAAACAAATGTTTCTAAAAAAAAAATACAAAATAGGGCCAGTGATGTGGCTCAGTGGCCAAGTGCCCCTGAGTTTAATCCCTGATTCCCCCACCCTCCAAAACAAAAGACAGGCAAAAGGTCTGAATGGACATTTCTCCAAGGAAGATGTGAAAATATGCTCAACAGCACTGGTCATCAGGGAAATGCGAATTGAGATCACAGTAAAATACCATTTCATATCCACTAGGATAGCTATGATTTTAGAAATAGGGGCTGGAGGTGTAGTTAAGTGGTAGAGTGCTTGCCTGGCATGGAAGAGAACTTGGGTTCAATCTCCAGCACAGCAAAAAAATAAAATCAAAAGCAAATCATAACAAGCATTTGCAATAAGTTTATATCTTCATATGCTGAGTGTGAGCATATAACATGGTATAGCCACTTCAGAAAAAAGTGTGGAATTTCTTCAAACATAACTCTTAAATATAGAGTTATCATATGACCCAACAATTGCACTCCTAGGGACACTGAGATACCTAAGGGAAATGACAGCATATCCACACACACAAAAAAAAACAAACTTGTACATGTATTCTTCATAGTAGCAGTATTCATACAATCCAACAAGTGGAAATAATCTAGATGTCTATCAACTGATGAAGGGACAGACAAATGTGGTATACACATATAATGGAATATTATTTAGCAATAAAAGTGAATGAAATACTGACACATGCTACAATATGTATGAACCTTGGAAACCTTTCTTGGCTTGTTGAGTTTCTAGTAATTGCCCACAATTCTCAGCTTCCCTGGTTTACAGGTGTGTCATTCTGATCTCTATCTCCATCTTCTCCCCTCTATGTCTGTGTCCCTTCATACAAATTTCCCTCTTCTGATAAGGACACCCATCACATCAGACTTAGTACTCATCCTAATCCAGGATGACTGCATCTTAACTTGATTACATCTGCAAAGAACCTATTCCCAAACTGGGTCACATTCATAAATTCTGGGGATTAGGACTTAAACATAACTTTTTTGGGGGGGAGGACACAATCCAACAACCCACAGTTTGAACAAATGGGGAGTGATTGCTAATGGGTACAAGTTTCTTTTGAGCATGATAAAAATGTTCTAAAATTGTGAGAATTGTTGCCCAACTTTATAAACATGCTAAAACCACTGGACTGTACATTTTATTTTTTCTACACATTTTTTTAGTTGCTGATGGACCTTTATTTTATTTATTTTTATGTGGTGCTGAGAATCGAGCATAGTGCTTCACACATGCTAGGCAAGCACTCTACCACTGAGCCACATCCCCAGGCCCTGAACTGTACATATTAAATGGCAGAATTGTGTGACATGAATTACCTCTCAATAATGCTATTCCTAAAAAATGAAACTATAAAATATGGTCCCTGCCCTCCTTTGGTTTATAGTCTAGTTGAGGGAACCAAAAGGCTCAGGTCAGGTAAGTGAACAAGTGCTTGTGTCAGATAATTCAACAATAGTGAATACGGAATGAAATGTCATGATAAATATTGTAGATGCTTAGGAAGGAAGTAGGTGAGAGCAGTAAAGTATTACAAATTCATAGATAAGTGTGATATTAGTGGAACCTTGATATGAGTAGGAGTTAAATCTACTATTCTGAGCTGGGTATAGTGGCACACCCCTGTAATCCTAGCGACATGGGAGGGTGATACAGGAGGTTCTTAAGTTTGAGGCCAGCCTCAGCAACTGAACAAGGCCCTAAGCAACTGAACAAGGCCATCTCTCAAAATTAAAAATAAAAAGGGCTAGGGATGTAGCTCAGTGGTAAAGTGCCACCCCCACCAATAAAAAAAATAGAAAATAAATTTTCTGGGGATTTAGAATGGCTAGAAATTCCCCGAACATTGGTGTCCTCTTTCATCTCCAGGCCTGTACACATGCAGTCCCTCTGCCATGCATACTCCTTCTTGCCCATTGCTTTCTGGGCCACTTCTGTCCTCTGTAATTGGTCACAGGACTCAGACCTATCCTTCTTTTTTTTTTTTTTTTTTTTTAGTTGAAGATGAGCACAATACCTTTATTTATTTTTTTATGTGGTGCTGAGGATCGAACCCAGTGCCTCACAGATGTGAGGCAAGCGCTCTACCACTGAGCCACAACCCCAGCCCATGCCCATCCTTCTTATGCTTTTGCTAGATCTGCTACTCCAAGTGCCCCAGTGCTTGCCCAAGGGGCACACAGGGTGGGATGAACTTTCCTCCATTCTCCAGTCTTACCACACGTCCCAGGGCTAGTGTGGAGTGGGGACCTTGCTAAATAAAACAGACTTTGTGTGAGCCAGCGGATCCTGGGGGAAAAACAGTTTCCATCTCAAAACATCTTTTAAATGCTTCTTCCAGTGGGAAAAATCAAAGAGACAGGCACCCTCTCCACAACCATTTTTAAGGAGCAGTCTGTTAGATCTGTCCTTCTCTCTTTTTTTGTAGTAGGGTTTGAACCCAGGGGTGGTTTGTCACTAAGCTACATCCCCAGTCCTTTTTAGTTTTTATTTCAAGACTGAGTCTCACTTACAGAAAGTGGTCACACAAATATAGATTTTTTTTTTTCAGGAACAGTCCTGGACCACCTTAGTATTTAAATAAGTGTTACTCTAAGGTTTTGAGTCCCTCACCTTGAAGTCACAGAAGAAATAGTTTTGGTCTGGAAAAGATTTTCAAACAAATGCGATTGATCATCCACATGGACATAGAAAACCTTCAGGAGTAACTTGTTCGGTGGTGAGTGGTGTGACATACCCAACATGGCCAGGAGAACAAGTTGGTTACAAAATGTGTTAGATGCGTGACTCCAATCTGTCTCCAGCTTGTTTTCTTTTCTTTTTTTTTAATATTTTTTTAGTTGTAGATGGACACAATGTCTTTATTTTATTGCTTTGTATGTGGTGCTGAGGATCGAACCCAGGGCCTCACGCATGCAAGGCAAGCGCTCTACCACTGAGCTACAATCCCAGACCTCCAGCTTGTTTTCATTGCACGCTAGGTTTTGTCCTCGCATGGACACACTCCTGACACCTGAACCTCAGCAGCCCTGTGTTAAAGTCCTCCCTCTTCAGTGTTGACAGATTACATTGACCTTACTTTGCTTAACAGTGGAGACAGGCTAGTTTCTTTAAACCTAATCACCTATGAATGGAATTCCAAGATAGCAGAGAGGCCTAGATTTATAGAACATAAGGCTAGAAGAGTCTTCAAACCATCACAGAACAATTATGTTACTTTCATGCATTCTTAATATAAATTTTCACATTTTATCTTATCCTAACAATAAAGAGTAGCTGTTAATCATAATTTGACTCATAGAAGAGGTTTACTTTTTTAACCTGAGGAGATTCTGGCTTAATTTGCTTTCATGCTTGTATGTTCTTACCAAGCTGAGGATGTACATAGAGATCGGCTGCCTCTGAAGTTAACCTACTGGACCAACCTAAGGGTTTAGATTTTTCTGGTATCTGCTTTGC
>PVHX01036489.1:0-10713 GCA_004024805.1 Geosciurus inauris
ATGACAAAAGTTTACTTTCACATTCTGTTTTTTTATTTACTGACCAGCTAATAAATCTTGATCAAGTTTCTTAATTTTTCTGTGCCTCGGTCTCCTTACTAATAAAAATGAGAATAACAATCCCTATTTTAGGGCTTTGTTGGATTAAGTGAGATAATATTTGTAAAATATATAACAGTTTCTGACATGTAGGAAGCATCAAAGAAAAAAAGTTTACTTTTTTTGTGTTAAAACAAAACTTCCCAAAGGAAAATTAGTTAACAGTTTGTATGATTAGAGCTATCAGCAATTTAATGATTCTTGTGCTTACAAACAGAATTGTCAAATCATGGCAAATTTAATATAACTACCATAAGAAATATGAGCAGTGGCATGAATGGGGAATTAAGGTAAAAGGTTTGCAGGCTGATAAGAAATGAAAAACAAACACATGTCATCCAGGTTGTGTTTTCCCTTTCTTTTATGTAATGGTAATTTTCCATTTAAAAGGACAAATACTGAGTTGTCCTGCCAGAGCAAAATATTTCCTTTGATTATTTCTAGGCCCTCATGTGAAATTTTCTTTGCTGCGGATCCCATCAAAATAGTGCGAGCCCAGAGGCAGTACATGTTTGATGAGAAAGGGGAACAGTACTTGGACTGCATCAACAATGTTGCCCATGGTAAATCTCCTGTCTTTGTAGTTCTTTAGAGTAAGTTTTATGGAGCAGTATTTATCTCAGGAATTGCAGTGGCTGCAGTCCCTTTGCTGAGTGAGCAAAATAGTCCTAAAAGGGAAAAGTTACAGCTAAATGTGGAAGAGAAAAGAGCTCAACTTTGTTCTTGCTGGCTTCAGAATTCCCCTCGCTTCCCGACACTTACAATTGTAACTTATTTCTTGGGCTTTTGTCTAAATTTTAGTGGGACACTGTCACCCAGAAGTGTTCAAAGCTGCCCTGAGACAGATGGAACTGCTAAATACAAACTCCCGATTCCTCCACGACAACATTGTTGAGTATGCCAAACGCCTTTCAGCCACCCTGCCGGAGAAACTCTCTGTTTGCTATTTTACAAATTCAGGGTAAGTTTCTGGTTTCCCACCCATCCTCATTCCTGTTAAACTCTGTCTACTCTCAAGTACACATTTCCTTTTGATTCATGGTAGAGCGTGGACGTCTGAAAAAATTGGGTGTGATTCTCACCAGTCACCAAGCGACCTCACATTAGGAGCTAGACTTTGTTTCTTCCTCTTTGTCTCCTGACTGAGCCTCGCTGGTCAAATAATGCTTGCCTGTTCAGGCGGTGGTGTAAGTAAGTAGTTAAAGAAGCAATAGGCCAAGATAGTTTTTTCAAAACATCAATGAGGAGTTTTAGCAAAGAAATAAGTCTACTAAACAAGCTTCAACTTTTGTAAAGATTTTTGATTGACTCATATTCTTACAGAAATTGAGTGTATTTCCCCAACATAAATGGAAGGAAGGCAGGAGGGAAGGAGGAAAAAACAGAAGAAAGGAAGGGAGGAAGGGAAGGAGGAAAAGGGGAAGTTCAAGTGAATATGTACATTCCAACTTTTAAATTCTGTGAATTAAAATTATTATATATCTATTTTCAGTGTTGGGAAAGCTGTATATGCAACAGAAACTCCTACTTTTAAAGTTATATATCTATCTATATATTTGTATGTATTAAAATCAATTATTGTAAGTACTGTAAATGTTTGCTTATATGATTTTATGTGATTCACTTTTCCATAAACTATTTTAAAATCAAACTTATGATCAGAATATTCTTTTTTTTTCTTTTTAAAGAATTGAGAATATAGTTTAGGATCTATTGTTATAAAGCATTCTTGCCTCTAACAAATGAAATGTGATAATTTTACTTTCATTTATAAAGCATCCCATGCTATTAAGTAGCATTAGTCACAAAACACCACTGTCCCCAAAGACTGGATCTAATACAAAGAATAATGGTCTTAGAGTTATACAGGCTTTAATCTGAATCCTGACTCTGCCTCTCATTACTTATAAAACCTTCTGGTTGCCTTACCTCTCTGAGGCTCTTTCCTCTTTTATATAAAGGAGATAAAGAAACTACCTTATAGAGTTGTTCTGAGAATAAATACCAGTAGGTTTTCAGCATAATAAAGCAAACAGTAAAGATTCCACAAATGACTATTTTCTTCCTTTCTTTCTCTCTGGGTAGTATATTTACTACCCAGAACCAGTTTGGGGATGGGGATGACCTTCAATTCATAGATAAGGAAACTAATCAAACATTGAGCCAATACAACAAATTTGGTAGCCAGGCATGCACCCTCAGCCAACCATTCCTCCTCCTGAGATCAGCTTAGTTCAAGTTTCTTAGAGTCCTCAAAGATGGTCACTTGCTGATGGGGCTGGACTTGACTTGAAATGGGCAGCATGTCTGTGATTTTTACTGGGCTTCTTTTGTATGTCTCGTTCTCTATTGAAAACCTCCAGGAGACTTGTATTAGAAAGTGAAATGAGCTCAATGTGGGTGATATTGAAGGGGAAGAAAAGGACTTCAATTTACTATTTTGTACATTTCAAAATAAATGTAATCTTTCAACTTTTGTAATTAACATTTTAAAATATTTTCTAAAGAGGTCATTCACACTGTCCCTCCTCTCTACTATGTTATCTTAATAGATCTGAAGCCAATGACTTAGCTTTACGCCTGGCTCGGCAGTTCCGAGACCACCAAGATGTGATCACTCTGGACCAGTAAGTCTCAGACACAGATTTCTGAACAAGACTCCCCTTCAGAGATAAAACTGTTCTGATCATATCTATACTAATAGTGTAAGCACATGTGGAAGAGGGCAAACATATGGAACAATGCTTTTAAATTCTATATCAAGGTATCAAGGCCAGATTAAATCCAGAGGATAATTCTCTCCAATATTGGCACATGGAGGAGGCTGTATTTGGTGCTGGAGAGGCTGTAGCCTCATTAGCTTTGCAGGAATCAGGCTGTTTTTTTCACACAGTATTTATTGTGCCACTACTACATCTAACTCAATCTTCTTCAGAATAAAAAATATAATTCATTTCATTATTGTGATTATCCATTGTAATTAACTTTAAAGATAACAATTTAGAACAAATTTTTGAAGAAACACAACAGCCAAGTAAGTTTGTGACTATTGTCACATTTAATCTTACCTCTCAAACATGAATTTATTATATTTTAAACAAGAAATTTGACAAGTTCTATATTTACTAGAGAAGTTTTTTTATTTTATTTTATTTTCATCTGTCTACCCCACAAACCTCAATTGCAGAGGGTGGAACTAAATATATACTTCATTTTTTGTCTATCCTCCCATACCTATAGACAACTATAATAATGTGCTCAATGTGTATCTTTCATTTTATTTCATGTAAAATGTGTATCTCTTTTAATTTTTTAAAAATCAGTTTGGGTTTCTCTTTCCGTTTTCATCTTTTATCCCTTGTCACTGTGTTTCAAGAGCTCTCTGTTGTTGGGTGGACATCTGTTCTATACTTCCAAGTGCTGTCCAATAGAAATACAATGTGAGCCATATAAGCACTTTAAAATGTTCTAGTAGCCATTATATCCAAGGTATAATCACTTAAATGTGCAATCAATATGAAAGATATTGAAATAGCTTACATTCTTTCTTTGTACTAAATATTACTAAATATTCAAAGTGTAGTGTTCGTTTTGCACCCACAGGACATCTCAAATCAGACTAGCTACATTTCAGGCACCCAATAGCTACATGTGGGGAATAACTGATAGTGCAGTTCTAACTACCTCACAGCAGCCCCCAGATATGGATACTGTAACTGCCACCTACTCCCAGCCACCACAAACAGCACTGCAACAAGCATCCTTGTACCTGTGTCTTTGATGACCTTTCTGAGAATTTCTTAGGATAACGCAAAAAATGGACCTGCTAAGTCATAGGGTACACTGGAAATACTACTGATCTGACTAAATACTGCCACAGTTGTCTGCCAAATGGTAGCAGCATCCCACACAGGAGATGAGAGTTCCTATTTTTCCACTAAAATTTATTACTAAAATTTTTCACTAATATTTATCCAGCTAACTTTTTTCCTAATTTTTCCCAGTCTAATAGGTATAACACATCTCTCAGTGTCATCTTACTCTACATTTTTCTAATTTGAGACTCTCTTCTTATGTATTTGTATGCTTTTGTGATTTCTGAGGATTGACTGTTCATCTTCTTTGCCTATTTTTCTGTTGGGATTCCCATTCTTTTCTTACTGGTTTGTGGTTGCTTGCATAGTCTAGATCAAAGGATCTCAACCTTAAATGCAAATCTAGAATCCTCTGGGAAAGACTTTCAAAATGCTAATGTAGCCGGGCACGGTGGCTCAAGCCTGTAATCCCAGCACTTAGGGAGGCTAAGACAGGAGAATCGCGAGTTCAAAGCCAGCCTCAGCAATGGCAAGGCACTAAGCAACTCAGCAAGGCCCTGTCTCTGCATAAAACACAAAATAGGGCTGGGGATGTGGCTCAGTGGTCGAGTACCCCTGAGTTCAATCCCCAGTACCAAAAAAAAAAAAAATGCTAATGTGCAGGCCCCATCCAGACCTACTATTTTTCTTTAGGTTCCTCAAGTGATCCTAACATGCAGGCAGAATCGAGAACTACCATTTTAGGCATTAATCCCTTTTGGTTAGAGACATTTCAAATATCTTTTCCCAATCTAATATCTTCCTTCAACAGAAATCTTTTTTTTTTCTTTTTTCTTTTTTGGTACCAAGGATTGAACCCAGGAACACTTAACCCTGAGCCACATCCCCAACCCTTTTTTGTATTTTTAAATTTTGAAACAGGGTCTTGCTAAGTTGCATAGAGCCTCACTAAGTTGCTGAGGCTGGCTTTGAACTTGCAGTCCTCCTGCCTCTGCCTCTCAAACTGCTGGGATTACAGGCATGCACCAGCCTGAATGGCCCTCAGGAATCTTGTTGATTAAATCAAATAGATAATATTTTCATCTTGTGGTTTGGGCTTTCTATATATTTTTAAAAATCTTTCTCCTCCTCTCCCTGACCCCCATCTCATCCCCTAGATTAGAAATATGTTCTTCTATTTTATAACTATTTCTCATGTTGAATCACTTGGTCCCCACTTTTTTACCATATATGTATAGATGTACCTCTGAGCTCTTTTCTTGTTCCAGTGGTCTCTACATTCTTCTTCTAATACCATACTAATTTTGTTATGAAGGCATTGTAGCCTGTCTGATCTATGCTAGGGCAAGTTCTTTTTTGCTTTATCTATTCAGGAGCCTTTTGTAATTTCTTTTCCAGACTACCCCATTATATTTCTGGGCAAAAAACAAGCAAAAAAAAATCATAGCCACTTGTGTTTTAAATGAGAGGAATTTCATGACCATTTGGTCACCACAATCTGAGTTTTTCTTGAAGAGACCTCCTGTTCCTTCCTAATTACTGTTTGCCTAATATTTGCAACTGGACATCCTGCAGAAATCATCCCAAACAGAAACGCATGCCCATTCTTTGATGCAAAGTGGCTGTCATTCATTCCCCAGTACTCCAAAGAAAAAAAAACAAAAACATTTAAAAATAAAGTTGTTCTCAAAGTTTATCAGAATGTAACTATCACATATATTTGAAAACTGCATGTGTAGAATTTTGCATGAATATATAGAAAATTATTTTTCATCTTTAAACAATCTAATTTAGCATTATCAAAGAAATAATGTGATATTTCCTAGTGAAAAGAAATTGTCTGAGGACACATGCTTGGCTTTCCATGTGTGGACAAATTAAATGGCCAGAGTAACCATGAAAAAATAAATCTTATACAGTTAAACCTGGCACCAATGTGGATGGATGCATATGGGCATTATTTAATGTAAAAAGCAACATTATTTTTCATACACTAGACAAATATCCTTCTTGGAGCAATTTTGGTTACTATTCTTTTTCTTTTCAGTGCTTACCATGGTCACCTATCATCTTTAATTGACATCAGTCCATATAAATTTCGGAAGGGCAAAGATGTCAAGAAAGAGTTTGTACATGTGGTAAGTATCTGACAATCCTAGAATCAGAACATTAGTATTGGAAGAATGCCTAGTGATAATCTGCTCAATATCATCAAAATGAAACCAAGGCCGATACTGTTGTACATGCCTGTAATCTCAGCTACTCAGGAGGCTGAGGCAGGAGAATCTCAAGTTCAAGGTCAGCCTGGGCAACTTAGTAAGAACCTGTCTCAAAATAAAAATTTTAAAGGACTGGGGATATAGCTCAATGGTAAAGCACCCCTGGGCTAAATCCCCGGTACTGCAATGAAAGAAATAAAGAAAGCCAAGAAGGAAGGAAGGAACGAACGGACGGACGGCCGGACAAATGAACAAACCAAGAAAAAGAAAACTAAGATCTAGAATAATTACATGACTTTGCTAAAGTCTAAGGACTAAAGACCAAATGTGGCTTTAGTCCACTGATAAGTATTATAGTAGGCAAGTTAGTATAGCAGTAGAGTATGATATTCACAGCTGTCATTTTATTTTTCTCGCTCTTTAATCAATTACTTTTTCTACCACTCATGCCAATGCAAAATTCAGAGTTAAATTGATTTTGCATGACTTATAATATTTGCTCTATTGCTAAATTATTATATAGAATAATAAAAGTCAAATAAAGGAACCAATTTGAGAAACTGTGAAATCCATTTGGTGTATTTGTGTTAATTGAGAATCAGTAGATTTTCTTAAGACTATCCACACCATCTTTCTAGATTTTTTTTTTTTTTAGTACCAAGGATTGAACTCAGGGGTACTTGACCACTGAGCCACATCCCTAGCCTATTTTGTGATTTATTTAGAGACAGAGTCTCACTGAATTGCTTAGCACCTCACCATTGCTGAGGCTGGCTTTGCACTCGCAATTCTCCTGTCTCAGCCTCCCAAAGTGCCGGGATTACAGGCTTGTGCCACAGTGCCCAGCTACCTTCTTTCTAGATTTTAATATCTGGAATCAGTGCTGAGGTACTCTTTATATTTCTGAATGATTATAATTAATAGTATAGTTGATAAGTGTTGGTTCATTTAAAAATAGAATGTTTAAAATAGTTTCCATGCGTTGATATTTTTATGTAATATAATTACACTTGTTGATTTGAAATTTGCTATTTATGTGAATAGAAACAAAGTTTCATTTATATATAAAGTTCTGAAAGCAAATTCAAACTCCTAATTCACAGAAGTCATTTCTTCACAGAATTCAGAAATGCTAAGGAAAAAGAACAAAAGAACCTAGAGTCACTTAAATCAACATGATCAACTTTCTCACATGCTCTTGTGGGGAAATGCTTTTTTAAAAAGTTTATTCAAGAGGTAAATAATGAGAAGCTGAATCATGTGTTGTTTTCAGGCACCAACTCCAGATACTTACAGAGGAAAATACAGAGAAGACCATTCAGACCCAGCCAGTGCTTATGCAGATGAAGTGAGGAAGATTATTGAAGAAGCTCATAACGATGGAAGGAAGGTTGGCTTTTTCAAAACATATTAACATCTTTTATAAAATTCATTGAAACTGTAATTCACTGGAGAGAAGGAAAAGGATTCGATCTGAATTCCCTTCCTTTTCTCTGGCTATATTTTCACTTGGTTCATATTGAGGGGGGGAAATCATGATTACAGTCACACCTCTGACTGTCTACTAATATTTATCCTGGAGATGCAAACACCATGCTCATTGAAGAACTAGTGGCCTAATTCTGACTTCTTCAATGGTATGCAGGGTCTGGCCCAGAGGGATTGGAGATGAAAGAATTAAGAAAGGTGATAAACCAGAGAAGACTCTTATGAAATGAACACAGGGGTTAACATAGGGTGAAGGGACAGAGTGGCCCTGGAGTCTCAGGACGAATGCAAACTTCCCACAGGGGTCTTCCGTGGAGCTAGTTCAAGCTTCCTTCAGCTATAGAGCCTGGGCTTGGTTCACACCTGGATAAACCAAGGTAGAAAAGTGTCCTTTCCAATATGGGCCTGAACTTCAGAAACAGAGTCCTCAAAGGGTTTTCATTTTTTTTTTCAGTCTTTATCCTATTGTATTCAGCTTCATCTTCAATTCTCAACCAATTTGGGGGTTACTTATTTGGGTATTTGATGCAAATACTTTGCCTTTATAAACTGGCTTATGGCATAGATGCGGAAATTCAAAAAGAAAACCCCTTAATTTAAATAAAAATTGTTCACTTTTTCCAATTAACTTAAATATTTTTGTCATTATGACTAGAGAGCCATTCACATTTTTCAGTTATTTCTTCTTATCCATCCATTTTCCATAACCTCTTTTGGGATATCTCTATGCAGATAAACCTAAGGTTCTAGCTGTGCTGGGGAGCTTTGTACTTTCTCTTCAAATAAAGCCTGTATGTCTTTACATCTATGATGGCAGTCAATGCTTTCAGGGAAAAATTGCATTATAACTAGATCATATGAGCCTTTCATCACTAAAAGAGAATCTGTATAATTTTTTGTGATTATTAGCATTCGGTAGTTTTGGGGTTAATGTTGTCATGTTAACAATGCTAAAAACAATGAGAAAATATGAGTACTTCTGAATGATGTGCTTACAGAGTCATGGAATTTTAGGTTAGAAATCTCTGGAGTCCAACAGCCTTGTTCTATAGCTAATACCTGACAGAACTAAAAAGTGAAGGACTTAACCCAAGATAATACAGTTGTGAAGGAGTGGTCTGAACTAGACCCTTGGTTCTCTTGATTTATCTGATGTTCTTGCACTTTCTCTTCTTCCTTCAGCATTCTCTATTTCCTACTTCTTCCTTAGTCTCTAGAATACTTCATGTATAGTTCCTATTGTGAGTTGCCAACCTATGAGGAAAGTGGTTCAGGACAAGACCTAGAAATTATAGTAGAGTAACAATCACATATGGCCACAAGCCACCTTCAGGCCAATTCTAACTTCAAGAAGTCCTATTTCACCAAGCTGACTAAAAAGTACCATGGGGATGCTTTTGAAACCTTGGTAAATTTTTAGAGGGTCTTCTCAAAGTATCAGTCTTATTCAGATCATCCTAATAATGAAACCACTGCTCTTAATTAATGATGAAGAAATGGGAGTTCCCTCTCATCTTCTCCATTTCTCTTGGTAGCTGTATGGGTACCCTAGAATTTCAACAACTTAATCAGATCATTTGCTTTAGCATAGACATCTTTTATTTTTAATCAAAAGGCCTACTGACACGTACAACAGTTCTATTCCTAGGCACTTTTAAATAACCTGCTCTATAAGCAATCCTCCTTCTTAGGCGGTTAGAGGGGGACCTAATGGACTGTGACCTCATCTTCTCTTGTATAGATTGCTGCCTTTATTGCTGAATCCATGCAGAGTTGTGGCGGACAAATAATCCCTCCAGCAGGCTACTTCCAGAAAGTGGTAGAGTATGTACTTGATGTGGGCACCATTGGTCAGATGGAGGGCACTGTGACAATTCTCTAGGGCCATATTGGTTGCCAATAAATTGAAGTACTCCCAGGCTAGCTGGTAAATAGCCACTGCTGAGTGCCTGCCATCCCAGGACTCTCAGATTCTCCCTTGTCATTCCCCAAGATCTAAAAAATAAAGGGTTTGCACATGGCCTAGCAGAGCAGCCTCCAGTACTCAGTGCCAATCCCTCATCTGGCATCCTGTCTGATTGGTTGGTACCTAAGCCTTATCAATTAGTAAAAATCTAAAGATTAACCCTGTTGAAAATGATTTGTTCAATTCTTTTCTCTTTCCACTTAAAATACTGCAACATAGCTTACTTTAAGCAGCACATGCCCATACAGTGTAGAACATATCTAATCTAGAAATTATATTATTATATTCTAACGTCTATGTGAGATTCTGAATATTTTTAACACAGATTAAGGCTTCAGGTTAATGATGCTTTTTTTTTGTCTTAAATAATCTACATCTTTTTTCCACCATTTTTAAATTTTTTTTTATTTTTATTTTTTGTTACAATCTACATCTTTATGTGTAGGTCTGGGGACACTTGGTGATCTGAAGGCATTAAAATACACCTTTGTTTTTCAGATATGTACACAGAGCAGGGGGAGTGTTCATAGCTGATGAAGTTCAGGTAGGCTTTGGCCGAGTCGGAAAACATTTCTGGAGCTTCCAAATGCATGGTGAGGACTTTGTTCCAGATATTGTCACAATGGGAAAACCCATGGGCAACGGCCACCCAATGGCATGTGTAGTGACAACCAAAGAAATTGCAGAAGCCTTCAACAGCGCTGGGGTGGAGTATTTCAATACGGTAAATTTTGGTCTACAACATTTTTTTTAAATTTAAAGATTGTTTTATTAAACCTACAAAAATTTTAACTTTGCAAATAATCAAAGGACACAACTTAAACAGCAACTAGATACCATTTGTTCTAATACATTCATTACAATATAAGAGATTATTTTAATACTTAATGCTGAGCAGAATGGGATAAGACAACTGCTTAACACACTATGGATGGGAGAATAGATAGATGTTTCTAGAACTAGATTTCCCAGGAAGAAACAAGAACCTTACAAATATTCAAACCCTACCAACTCCTAATCTTAAGTCTAGAAATTTCTACTAAATATGCTCAGAAAAGTATTTAACAAAAGAACTCAAAACACTTAACACCAAAAAAACAAACAACCCAATCAATAAATGGGCCAA
>PVHX01036490.1:0-10779 GCA_004024805.1 Geosciurus inauris
CATGGGGGAGGTGGGGGGCAGGAAAGGGGAATGGGTATAGTAAAGATGGTTGATAAAAAATATATATAAATATATATATATATACTGTTCATTGAAAGTGCATATAAAGATGTTTAATATGAAGAATGTAATCTGCTTATAATTTTGTGCAAAGTTAGAAAAATTATGATTGTAACAATTTTTTTTCTATTTGCCTCAAGTGTTTTCAGTGAATAGTGTGTACAGCTTCTGAAAATTTGTTTTTTTCTGTTATGTTTGATAACATGTATTAAAATGCAACTTTTGAGAAAAAGAAAAAAAAGAAAAAAAAAATGAAGCTTGATCAAAAAAAAAAAAAAGGCACCAGAAAAAGAAATTACCAGCAGGCAATAGAACCACACAAGGCTTTATATGGGGCCTTTGTTGCAGTACAGGGGGAAAGTGCACAGGTGAAGTCCCATACTGGCCAGATGAGACTGAGAAAGGGCCAGGCGCAGTACCACATGCCCGTAATCACATCTGTTGTGGAGACTGAGGCAATATGGCAAATTCCAAGCCAAGCTGAGCAATTTAGTGAGACCCTGTCTCAAAATAAAATTTAAAAAAGGTCTAGGGATGAAACTCCAAGGCATAGTGCTCCTGGTCTCAATTACCAGTACCACTTAAAAAGAGAGGGTTTGCATGCACAAGCATGTGCTGGTCTAAGTATGCACAGTTTCCTGTTTGTTAACCATAGACTTTCTGCTTAGTCATGCCAGTGTGCATTGGCATACAGAACCTGCATGCCTTGGCTGTCATGGGTGGGGAAAGTGCCCCTTACCAAACCAATTAAGGACATTGAAGATGGGCAGACATGCAGAACAGCTGCAAGGAGGAGCCATTGGGGTGGCTACAGGTTGTCCTGAAGCCGCCCCAGCAGAAGTAAAGTCTCTCAGAGCCGTTGCCTGGCTTCTGGAGAGGTGGTGGCAGCATTGGAGCCTCCCTGAGCAATCACAAAGTATTTGAAACAGTCCTGGTTTTCTCAGATCACCCAGCCTACAGAAGAAGCAGCCACTTGATTGATAGCTCTGGTAGCCTCCCTGGGAGCAGGAGGGCATGGAAGTTTGGATTCTTGCTGTCTCCAGTGGGATCCTGGAAGCAGCGGCAATGTCAATTGTAGTTCATCCGGGATGGGAATCAGAGGGATGAAAGCAGTGGCCCACGTCTTCCTGGCCCAGCGCAAGACATGAGCTGTCAGTCTACCTGCTTTACGGCTGTAGCTGTCAACAAAATAGTTGGAGAGCAGTGGTTACAGCTACAACTGCAGGCACAGCTGCTTCCTTCCTTAATCTCTCAAGCATCTGCAGCTAATGTTGTATATTGCAAGCCCTGCAGTTCTAGCTCATCTTCATCAGCACTGCCCAGCAGCTTGGCTGCACCTCTCAGGGTGGCATCAACTGCAGTCCAACAGCCTGACGTGGGTGGAGCTACCAGCTGACATATGAGAGGCTCAGTGTGAGTATAGCACTCTTGCTGGCTGTAGGCTGCTTCACTGTCAAAGGAAAATAGTTTCTTTGGAGGACATTCCAAATTACTTGTGTGATACTGTGATTTATAGTGGGACACTTGATCTTCCTCTGAGTTTGCTGGTACACAGCTCCTGAAACCCTTGGAATTTCCAAAGCTGTGTGTGTGTGTGTGTGTGTGTGTATGTTAATGAATACTTTGATACCTGGGGCAGCTTCTGGTCTCAGGGTTGGGGCTAGCTGCTAGAAGAACCAACCATATGATTAGAGGTTTGGAACTTTCATTACCACCTCCCAACCTCCATGGAGAGGACTGCCCAGAAATGAAGGTTAAGTTGATCACCAATGGCCAGTGATTTAGTCAGTCATACTTATACAGTGAAATGTGCATAAAAACCGTAAAGGACTGGGTTTGGGGAGCTTCCAGATAGCTGAACATGTGGAATTCTTGGATGGTGGCACATTCAGAGAGGGCATGGAAGCTCTGTGCCACTTCCCATATGCCTTGCCTCATGCGTCTCTTTCATTTATTATAATATCCTTTATAATAAATGGGTAAATGTGAATAAAATATTTCTCTGAGTTTTATGAACCACTTTAGAAAATTAAACCCAAGGAGAGGGTTGTTGGAACCCTGACTTACAGCTGATCGAGCAGAAGCCTAGACCACAATCTGAGGCCTGAGATTGGCATCTGAAGTGGGGAGCAATTTTGTAGGACTGAGCCCTTAAATGATGGGACCTGACACTGTCTCTAGGTAGATAATATCAGAATTGGGTTGAATTAGAAGACACCTAGCTGATGCCCCTGCAGAGTGCTTGGTTATTATGTGGGGAAATTGTGTGGTGTTACAAGTGTGGCGTCCAGTGGTAATGAAACTAGAGTTAGAGATGACACCAGATTCTCTGTCTCTGCTGTCACAGTTGCAGTCCTTTGCAGCAGAGGCAGTTATTCACACCAGTGGGTACGCGCCAGTATCAGTGGTTGGTCTCAGCAGGCAGGGCTGGATTTTTCAGCATCATGAGTGGGATCTAGCTGGGTTGCAGCTCTCCATAGCATGCTGTGCCAGCTTAGTATTGCAGACCCCAGACTCTAGCCACCTGCCAGCAACTTCTTTCCAGGTTCTTTTTTTTTTTTTTTTTTTGGTACTGGGGATTGAACTCAGGGGTACTCGACCACTGAGCCACATCCCCAGCCCTATTTTGTGTTTTATGTAGAGACAGGGTCTCACTGAGTTGCTTAGCACCTCGCCATTGCTGAGGCTGGCTTTGAACTCGTGATTCTCCTGTCTCAGCCTCCCTAAGTGCTGGAATTACAGGCTTGAGTCACCGCGCTGTATAGATAGTTAATATTATGGGCCCATCCTTGAGTGTGACTTAGGAGGGGAGAGCTCATTAGTGAGGAATTTGGAAAAAACTTTGAGGAAGCACTCTCAATGTTATTGTTCGGGGCCATCTGGCGCACTAATGAGCTCTTGGTGCCTCAAAACTTTCAGACTTTGATCCTGTGAGTTTTGGAACCTGGCCAGTTCCCACCTCACAGAGATTTTACAGCCTAAGGCTAGCTGCATAACGCTGGACTGCATGTTGGGAGAGGTTGCTGTGCCTTTTTAAGTCTTCCAAAGGAGAGAGAGCCAGGAGGAGGATTCCAACTGGACCGGAGAAGAAGGATTCCAACTGGAAGGAAGGAAAAGAAGAAATTCCAATGAGAGAAGAGACAGAAGAAGGGATCCATCTGAAGAGGAAGAGATTGAATCCATCTGAGAAGAAATTTCAACTGGGGAAGAAAGAATCTGATGTTTTGGAGTAAGAAGTGGGAACCTGATGATGAGAAGAAGGAAGCTGACTTGCAAGGAAGAAGGCAGACTCTCACCTGTGTTGTTTACCGTACCCTCGGTGTTGCTGATTTTGCTGATTTTACCCGAGAATAGATGTTGAAGGTGTTGATGCTGTTGTGAGTAAAGAAGAAGGATCTTGAATAGTGCTTTGAGGAGAAGGACTCTGAAGGTGATGATGGTGCTTTGAGGAGGAAGACTCTTACCTATATGTCTATCCCATTCTTGGTGTTGCTTATTTTACCCAAGGCTGAGTGTTGGAGGTAATGATGATGCTTTGAGTGTACTTGCAAACTTGTGTTGTGTTATCCGGTGTTGATTGGTGAGTGCTTATTGGGTTGTTCTCTCTTTCTGTTCTTCTATATTATTGATTCATTATATACAATATCCAATATTGGAAAGTATAACTGTTGCTTGC
Source organism: Geosciurus inauris (assembly GCA_004024805.1). Classification (NCBI taxonomy): domain Eukaryota; kingdom Metazoa; phylum Chordata; class Mammalia; order Rodentia; family Sciuridae; genus Geosciurus; species Geosciurus inauris. Next base: position 3,737 of record PVHX01036490.1, read on the forward strand.
TTTGTTATATTGTCTCATATTAAAGCTTATAAAACCCGTCCTGTTGTGAGGCTGGTGATTCATCCCACGGATCTGCCTAGATAAATTGGTCTGAGCTCAGCAATTCTTGGTCATAGATCCAGATCAAGACACGTGCCTGGCTCTTTCCAGGTTCTTGTCTTGTGAATTTGAAGAATGAAATCTATGGACAGCAGAGAGTGAGAATGAAAGAGTAGAATTTAAGTCACATGAGAAGAAAAGAAACAGCTCTCGCCAGGCAAGAAGGGAACCTATAGCAGGTTGCCACTTAAGTGTAGTAGTCTAAGAGATTATATAGCTACTGGGTAGGGATGTTGATTACTATGTTAATCAGGTATTAGAAAAGTCGCCATGACCTTCTGATTGTCCTTTTAGCCCTTGAATCTGTAGCTTTCGCTCAGGTCTGTCCTACTCCCCTTTTCCTACCACTAGGGGATAAAGGAGTTGGCTGGCATATTTGGAATGTTTCTACAGATTAATTTCATGAGGTGACCTTTACATTTAGAGAAGCCTTTATGGGGCCCATTGCTAACTGTCTTACTCTCTATCTGTCTTATATATTCAACAAGTGAATGTAGGATGGACACTTTTCTCCCCTTATATCTCATAGAATGTCCCCCCCACACACAATTTTTCTTCTTTTTTTTTTCCGTCCCCCGCTTTTTTTTTGTGGTGCTGGGGATTGAACCCAGGGCCTTGTGCATACAAGGCACGCACTCTACCAACTCCATCAACCCCCTACAATTTTTCTATTAACCATATTGGGCCCTTTGACCAGTGTCCTATGATTTTTGTACCTGGTTCCCAAAAATACATAGGAGGTGGCATACAAGCAGAAGCATATTATATTGCATAGAAGCTTCTGTTACCGTGCCCAATTCCTTATTTGGTCTTTTCCCCTGATGAACTGAACTAAACCACTTGGGGCCCCTTATTCAAGCAGCCTTCCATGTTTTCCATCTCCTGGTCCACACTGTGAGCCTCAACATTATGGACTTCAGTTGAGAGATAAGAGTGAACCCACAAAGAAGAAGAGTCTTAATTGCTTCCCAGATGAGTCTTTATCCCCTCTGTGGCAGAATGTGGTCCCACTGTAACATTTCACCCTTTTTTTTTTTTTGGTACTGGGGATTGAACTCAGGGGTACTTGACCACTGAGCCACATCCCCAGCCCGATTTTGTGTTTAATGTAGAGACAGGGTCTCACTGAGTTGCTTAGCGCCTTGCCGTTGCTGAGGCTGGCTTTAAACTTGTGATTCTCCTGTCTCAGCCTCCCTAAGTGCTGAGATTATAGGCTTGCGCTACTGCGCCTGGCTACATTTCACCCTTTATGGATTAAAAGACCATCTATGTGAGGATGGTGAACATAATGTTGGAAAAGTGCCTGGTCTGAAGTTGTTATAAACAATTGTATAAAAATTGTTTCTTTGGGTTATTTCTGTTGAGGAGGCAGAATTGCTAGGCTAAAAGAAATGAAGAGTTCATGGTCTATATGTGTTACCGTGCCCAAGTCAATCTGCTTACTACTCAAAAGCCAATACTTGGGAGTTGAGAGTTGGTGGGAAAGAAATCAGTTGTACTCAAAAACTAGCACCATGAAAGTGGGGGGGACCTATCCTATTCCCCCCAAAAGATCTTAGAGAACTCAAGTACAAGGACTTATAGGGAGGGAAAGGAGGTGCAGTGGGATAATGTGCATGAAGGCTGCATATTGGGTGGGGTCTTTATCAATAAGGTGTGTATTTGCTCCCTCCTATTTTGGCCAGAACATCAAAGTCATCCTTGACAAAAGCAAAAAACAAAACCAAAAACCAACCAAACAAATAAGACAACCTTGACCTACTGGGTCTAGTTTCTTTAGATAAACAGCAGGTTAAACCTTACAGCAAATGTACCTGCTTTGTGTTAGTTGATGCACCAAACTAAAGAATAGGAGAGTTCCATATTCTGATGTAATCTGAGGTCACCAATGTTCTGGGTTTTGTAAATCCACAGAAAAATTATTTAGCAGTTAACATCTTAATCATTTAGATGTGGATTTTCTTTAGAATTTAGTGCAAGTAAAGGAAGAGAAGCTAAAGTAACTGCCAAGGACAACTCCCGAAGGAGCGGACACTTACATACGTTGCTAGTTTGCTTTCATAAAAAGTGAACAGTTTAAAAAAATCACTGGTGGGCTAGGGTTGTGGAGTGCTTGCCTAGTATGTGTGAGGCACTGGGTTTGATTCTCAGCACCACATACAAAATAAATAAATAATGAAGTTATGATGTCCATCTACAACTAAAAAATATTTTTTAAAAAAATCATTGGTAACATGTATGTGTACCTAATCTGCCACAGTCCATTGAAAGAATCAAAACAGTATTTTGTATTATTTTTGCTATCACAATACATGTACTACTACTTAAATTTCCTTAATTCTTTAAATTTTTAAAGTTTTATTGAAATACAATTGACATATCACACTTAAATTATTTAGAATGCACAGCTCCTTTTTAATACATTCAGTTTCACAACTATCACAACAATCTAATTTTATTTTTTATTAAAATAGTTTTTTTTTTTAGAAATTACACTTATTTTTTTTTACATATTTAGTTGTAGACAGACCCAATAGCTTTATTTTATTCATTTATTTTATGTGGTGCTGAAGGTCGAACCCAGGGCCTCACATATGGTAGGCAAGCAATCTACCACTAAGCCACAACCCTAGTCCCCCCAAAATTTTTATTGGAAGTAAAAATTATATACATTTATGCAGTGAACTTGATGTTTTAAATATGTATACATCTTGCAGTAGCTAAATCATAATTAACATATCTACTTCAAATCTACTTTCTTAGCAATTTTCAAGTATATAATACATTGTTATTAACTATAGTAACCATGTTGTTTCATGTTGTTCTTTCTCTCCATTTGTAAAAAAAAAAAAATGAGTGTGATTTCTAAAAACAAACTATTTTAATAAAAAATAAAATTAGATTGTTGTGATAGTTGTGAAACTGTGAATGTACTGTGCATTTTAAATAATTTAAGTGTGATATGTCATGTTGTTCTTTCTCTCCTTCCCAGAGGTACTCTACCACTGAACAATATCCCCCAGCTTTTTTATTTTGAGACAGGTCTCAATTGCTTAGGCTGGCCTCACATTTGGGGGTCCTCCTGCCTCAGCCTCCAAGTAGCTGGGATTATAGTCATGAACCACCATGCTTGGCTTGTTTCACATCTTATGCTTAATTTTTAAATCCATTTTGAGTTGATTTTTGTATAAAGGATAAGTCTAATTTCATTCTTCTGCATGTGGATTTTCATTTTTCCCAATATTGTTTACTGAAAAACTATTTTTCCCATTGTCTATTCTTGGCATCTTGGTCAAAAATCAATTGTAGGTGGGCATGGTAGCACATGCCTGTAATCCCAGTGACTCAGGAGGCTGAGACAGGAGGATCAAAAGTTTGAGGCCAGCCTCAGCAAGTTAGTGAGATCCTGTCTCAAATTAAAAAATAAAAAGGACTGAGGATATAGCTCAGTGGTAAAGTGCCTTTGGGTTCGATTCCCAATACCCCTCCCCAATCAATTGTAAATGTGTGGATTTTTTTCTTTCATTATTATTTGTTCTTTTTAGTTATATATGACAGTAGAATGTATTTTGACAGATTATACATACATGGAGTGTAACTTCCCATTCTTGTGGTTGTACATGATGTGGAATTATACTGGTCCTGTATTCATGATGCATGGATTTCTTTCTGGACTCTATATATATTCTGTTCCATTTGTCAGTGTATCTGTTTTTTATATGCCATGCTATTTTGATTACTATGATCTAATTTTAGAACATAATTAAATATCTTTTTTTTTAAATTTTTTTATTCATTTATTTGTTATTTATATGTGGTGCTGAGGATCGAACCCAGTGCCTCACACATGCTAGGCAAGCGCTCTACCACTGAGCTACAGCCCCAGCCCTAATTAAATATCTTTTTAATTACACTCCTATGTACATTGGAGAGTGCATTTTTTCAAAATAAAAAATGGAGAAATTAAGATACATGTAATTTTTATTTATTTGACTAACACTTTATTAAATATTATTACATTTAGTCATTGGGTAAATTAGTAAACTCTGGCTCAGTATCATGTAACAAAATTATCTGAATCAGTGCCTTCTTTTTTTCAGCGTTGTAAGATGAATGAAGACACTGGTACTGATTATATAGCACCTTGGCAGCTGTCTCAGGTGGTTGATGGTGGAGGTGTTGGAATTATAGAAGCAAGCAAGCACACGAATTTGACTAAAGGCGATTTTGTGACTTCTTTCTATTGGCCCTGGCAAACCAAGGCTATTCTGGATGGAAATGGCCTTGAAAAGGTGATGTATGGTATAAAAATATCTGATCCCCCCCATAATGCTCATTTTCTGTATTTGTTATTCAGTTTTATTTGTTGCCAGGTAAAAAATAAAAGCATACATTTTTCTTTTAGCTAACTGCCAATTGTGGAAAACCTTTGCTTCTTTTCCACTGTTGGCTGTAACTGTATGTGACAATTCATATACCAGAGAATGTTCTCATTTTCCATATTTATTTCTCAAATTATATGTATAATATAAAACCTGAAAGGCTGGGGATATAGCTCAGTTGGTAGAGCGCTTGCCTCACATGCAGAAGGCCCTCAGTTCAATCCCCAGCACCACAAAAAATAAATAAAAATAAAGTGTATTTTAGCCAGGCACCGTGATGCACACCTGTAATCCCAGCACTTTGGGAGAGTTAGGAGAATCTGGAGTTCAAAGCCAGCCTCACAACGGCAAGGTGCTAAGCAACTCAGTGAGACCCTGTCCATACGTAAAACACAAAATAGGGCTGGGCAAGTGGCTCAGTGGTTGAGTACCTGAGTTCAATCCCCAGTACCAAAAAACAAACAAACAAAAAAACCTGAGCTATTAAAAGTCCCCGTATAATTATATAATTTGAAGTTTCCTGAGAAATAGCCACCTATGAAACACACTTGCTTCGTTATTGAAATTCCATCTCCCATCAGAAATCTTGATTTCAGTTCACTTTTACTCTAAAACGTGAAATTATCAATATTTGTTTTGACCAACAAAATATGGCAGCTTCATGTAATCCAACCTAATTTATCTGTCATCTAATGGACTTCATGTCTTTATATCTCAGTTTCCTCATGGGTAAAATGAAAATAATAGCTATCTCCTAAGTGAATGTGAAAATTAAATGCCATGATAAATATGATCAAAGTTTCAGAAGAAGCTTTATAATACTCTACTATTTTTTATTATTACAAATATTTTTTTCTTTTTTTTCAGTAACTGGGGATTATACCTAAGGCCTTATGGATGTTAGACAAGTACTCTACCATTGAGCTACATCCCCAGCCCCTGCTTTTTAAAAATTAAAAATAAATTTGAGACAGCATCTCACTAAGTTGCCCAGGCTAGTGTAGACCCTTCTGCCTCAGCCTCCTGAATAGAGGAGGCACCTGGCTTGTTATTACAAATTCTTAACCAGTGTGAAAGTTTCTAATACCAAAATGGAATCACTTATATCAAACACTAACAAAATGGAGCTGGAAGGCCATGAAGGAGGGTCCCTCAAAAACACCACCTTGCCTACCCATCAACTTCCGGTTCTATTAATGGATTGATGCCACTCTTATTAATCCTTGTAATGAAGAATAATTGCTTCAAAACAACTAATGTCACTGCTTCATTTTACCTTTAAAAATCCTTTGCCTCCCTGGATGTGCACATGCATGCACATCCTGGATTGTAGTCCCTTGTTATTCCTAGTTTCTGGAGTGTGATTCTATCACCCATTTTGTCACCATGTGAAGTCCAAGGAGGTCTTCCCAGAGGAAGAGGCCTCTACTTGAACCTTCTAGGTTCTTTTTTTTTTTAATTTTTGAATTTTTTTCCAATTAGTTATACATGACAGCAGAATGTATTTCATTTCATTGTACAGAAATAGAGCACAACTTTTCATTTCTCTGGTTGTATATGATGCAGAGTCACACCATTTATGTGATCATACATGTACCTAGGGTAATGATGTCCATTTCATTCCACCATCTTACACACCCCCATGTCCCCGCCCCTCCCCCTCCCCCTTTGCCCAATCCAGAGTTCCTCCATTCTTCCCATGCCCTTTCTCCCCGTTATGGATCAGCATCCATTTATCAGAGAGAATATTTGGCCTTTGGTTTTTTTTGGATTGGCTTACTTTACTTAGCACGATACTCTCCAATTCTACCCATTTACCTGCAAATGCCATAATTTTAATCTCTTTTAATGCTGAGTAATATTCCATTGTGTATATATATACCCCAGTTTCTTTTTCTTTCTTTTTTTTTTTAGTTTATTTAATTGCATTTCAAGTCATAGCACATATACAGAGCTCAGTTTTTCCATTTCTCTGGTTGCAAACCAGATAAAGTTACACCAATTGTGTTTTCATACATGCACCAAGGGTAGTGATGACGATCTCAATCAACCATCTTTACTATACCCATTCCCCTTTCCTGCCCCCCGCCTCCCCCATGCCATGTCCAGTGTTCCTCTATTTCTCTTATGTTTCCCATTCCCACCTCCCTTATTCATCAGTATCCACTAATCAGAGAGAACATGTGGCATTTGGTTTTTTGGGATTGGCTTACTTCACTTAGCATAATGCTTTCCAATTCCATCCATTTGCCTGCAAATGCTATAATTTTATTCTCTTTTATTGCTGAATAATATTCCATTGTGTATATGTACCCCAGTTTCTTTCTTTTTTTTTTTTAAATTTTTTGTTTAGTTGTAGATGGACACAATGTCTTTATTTTACTGCTTTGTATGTGGTGCTGAGGATCGAACCCAGGGCCTCACGCATGCGAGGCAAGTGCTCTACCACTGAGCTACATTCCCAGCCCCTGTACCCCAGTTTCTTTTTTTTTTTTTAAATATTTATTTTTTAATTGTAGGTGGACAGAATATCTTTATTTTATTTTTTATGTGGTGCTGAGG
>PVHX01036491.1:0-10778 GCA_004024805.1 Geosciurus inauris
TGGGACCAGAGGGAAGTGCGATCTGTGCTTCGGCACCACGAGCTACGGTCCTGAGGGCTGGGTCAGGGTGAGGCCCCCCTCCCGGGCTGAGTTCAGTGTTCTTGTCTGTGAAATGGAGTAGCCAGTGCCCACTTCATGGACTGTTATAAGATTGGCCAGGGGACAGCACAGGGCCACCAAGGGCAGGGGGAGCAGAGAGCTAGGTGGGCAGCACTGAAGGCTGTGTCTGCCAGGTCTCTGAGTAACACCATGTGATGACTTGTCCCCAGGCAGTGGAGACCAGTTCCACCCCACAGGATGAGGAATCAGGAAAGGCACAGACCACACCCTGAAGCATTCCCAGAGCCCAGGGAATGACCGGGTTCTGTCCACACGCAGCAGAGGAGCTAGAAGAAGCTGTGCCCCTGAGGTTATGTCTGGGTGGGAAGAATCAAGATCGTCTCCTTTTCCCTTTATCTGCGGTTTATAACTACTCGTCAATGAACAGGTACTACTTTAGTAGTTTTTGAAATTTGTACCAGGGGACAGGGGAGATGGTGAAGTAGAGGAGGCTGCTCTCCAGGCAGCTCCGCGGTGTGAGGCCAGGGTGGCGGATATACAATGATCCCTGCCCCACCCAGTGCTGATGCGACCTTTACCACTGTGGCCGAGGCCGCACCTGCTATTTGCCAGAGCTGGTTCATCGTTACTGTTCTCACCGCTGACAACTGCTGACCCTCCATTCCTCTTTACTGGTGGCAATTAATGTTGAGGACACCATAGTAGGATCTGGGTATTATTATTATTATTTTCTTTTAAATATTTTTTAGTTGTAGGTGGACACTATGCCTTTACTTATTTATTTATTTATTTTTACGTGGTGCTGAGGATCAAACCCAGTGCTTCCTACATGCGAGGCAAGCGCTCTGCCACTGAGCCCCAGCCCCAGCCCTGGGTATTATTCTTTTTTAAAAATTTTTTTTAGTTGTTGATGGATCTTTATTTTATTCATTTATTATTTATATGTGATGCTGAGGATTGAACCCAGTGCCTCACGCATGCTAGGCAAGTGCTCTACCACTGAGCCACAGCCCCAGCCCTCCTGGGTATTATTCTTAACACTGCTCACTGTTTGTTGTTGCAACAGTTGTTACTATTGTTTATTTTTCCCCATTCTGTGAAGTACTGGGAAACTACAGGGACACTAGAAGTCCACAGGTTAAGAGATTTGGCTGCAAAATGAAACATTGCTGGGCTGGGGCTGGGGCTCAGTAGCACAGTGCTTACCTAGCATGTGTGAGGCACTGGGTTCGATCCTTAGCACCGCATAAAAATAAACAAATAAAATAAAGGCATGCTGTCCATACACAACTACAAAATATTTAAGCTGGGCGTGGTGGCACATACCTATAATCCCAGCACTTTGGGAGGCTGAGACAGGAGAATCGTGAGTTCAAAGCCAGCCTCAGCAATGGCGAGGCGCTAAGCAACTCAGTGAGACCCTGTCTCTACGTAAAACACAAAATAGGGCTGGGGTGTGGCTCAGTGGTGGAGTGCCCCTGAGTTCAATCCCCAGCACCAAAAACAAACAAACAAAAAACTAAACAATCCCTCATATTACTCCAACTCAATGAAGGGAGGAGACAAAAAGCCCCAAACCATCCACAAGAACCCAAGGAGGAACAACCAGAGAGGGAATGAGGTCCTACTCCTTGGCATCTATTCACAGGTCAAAAACAGAGCAGTCCCAGAACAAAAGAGACAACTACACACAAAAGGGCACACACGGGGCTGGGGTTATGGCGCAGTGGTAGCGTGCTTGCCTAGCACACGGGAGGCTCTGGGTTCGATCCTCAGCACCACATAAAAAATAAAATAAAGCTATTGTGTCCACCTACAACTAAAAAATAAATATTTAAAAAAAAACCCAAACAACAACAACAACAAAAAAACAAAAGGGCACACACAAAGAGAGGTAGAGGAATCCACTCCAACTGATGCTCAGGACCAAACAAGAGGGAACAGGCAAACCCACAATCCCCAGCAAAGGAACCTACCGGTAGTGAGGTGGATGAAAATCCAGAGGAAGATTATAAAAAACTTATTAATGAAAAAAATGTTCAATGAACTAAAAGAAGACCTAAGGAAGATACTTAGACAGCAATTATAGGATATGAAAGACCATCTTAATAAAGAAATAGAAATAATAAAAAGAAACCAAGAGGAACTCCTAGAAATGAAAGACAAGATCAATCAAATTACAAACTCACTTGAAGGCATCACTGAAAGACTAGATTGTGTAGAAAACAGAATCTCACCTTTTTTTTTTTTTTTGGTATTGGAAATTGAACTCAGGGCACTTGACCACTGAGCCACGTCCCCAGCCCAGAATCTCACCTTTGAAGACAGAATGTGAGGCACTGAAGACAGGCTACATGACCTTAAGTCCACAGATGGCATCAAAGGGAAAAATCACAGAACATGACCAGAACATACAAGAACTCTGGGACAACTTTAAAAGACCAAGCCTGAGAATCACTGGGATAGAAGAGAACATGGAGGTGCAAACCATAGGCATAAAGAATATTTTCAATGAGATAGTTAGAGAAAACTTCTCCCATATCAGAAACGATATAGACAGACATCCACATATAGGAGGTTTACAAGACCCCAAATAGACCAAGCCAAATGAGAAGCTCACCAAGATATATCATAATCAAAATGCCTAACATAGAAAATGAGGAAAGAATACTAAAAGCCTCAATGGAGAAACATCATGTCACATTTAGAGGCAAACCAATAAGGCTCACTTCTGATTTCTTTGCTCAGACCCTAAAATCAAGGAGGGCCTAGAACGAGATATTCCAGGCCCTAAAAGGAAACAACTGTTATCCAAGGTTACTATGCCCAGCAAAACTCAGTTTCAAATTCAAGAGGGAAATAAAAACATTCCCCATCAAGAATAAACTAAATGAATTCATGAATACCAAACCAGCACTACAAAGAATATTTAAAGACAAGCTGGGCACAGTGGTGCATGTCTGCAATCCCAGCACTTTGGGAGGCTGAGACAGCTATTGCCATCCTCAGCAATAGCAAGGTGCTAAGCAACTAATTCAGTGAGATCCTGTCTCTAAATAAAAAAACACAAAATAGCTGGGCCTGGTGGTACACTCCTATAATCCCAGCACTTTGGGAGCCTGAGACAGGAGAATCACGAGTTCAAAGCCGGCCTCAGCAATGGCAAGGCGCTAAGCAACTCAGTGAGATCCTGTCTCACAAAATAGGGCTGGGGATGTGGCTCAGTGGTCGAGCACCCTGAGTTTAATCCCTGGTACCCCACCCCACACAAATAAAAACACAAAATAGGGCTGGGGATGTGGCTCAGTGGTTGAGTGCCCTGAGTTCAATCCTTGGTACCAAAAAAAAAAAAGAATATTCAAATACAAACTTCACACAGAGGAACCAAATAACAATTTCCAAAGTTTACAAACAGAGTAAGTTCAATAGAAGAATAATTCAATAAATGAGACTCAAAACAGGATGAAAAACCGGGTGCAGTGGCTCACGCTTGTAATCCCAGCACTTAGGGAGGCTGAGACAGGAGAATCGCGAGTTCAAAGCCAGCCTCAGCAATGGCGAGGCACTAAGCAACTCAGTGAGACCCTTTCTCTACATAAAACACAAAATAGGGGGCTGGGATTGTGGCTCAGTGGTACAGCGCTTGCCTCGCATGCGTGAGGCCCTGGGTTCGATCCTAAGCACCACATACAGAGCAATAAAATAAAGACATTGTGTGCATCTACAACTAAGAAAAAATTAAAAACAAAAAACACACAAAATAGGGCTGGGGATGTGGCTCAGGGGTCGAGTGCCCCTGAGTTCAATCCCCGGTACCAAAAAAAAAAAAAAAAACAGGATGAAATATAGCAGGAAACCACAAACATATATCTATACTAACACTGAATGTTAATGGTCTCAACTCCCCAATGAAAAGACACAAATTAGCAGAGTGGACAAAAAAAACAAAATCCAACTATATGTTATCTACAAGAGACCAATCTCATAAGCAAAGACACCTACAAGCTGAATGTAAAAGGATGGCAAAAAATATTCAGGCATATGGTCCTAGAAAACAAACAGGAGTAGCTATTCTTACAGCTGACAAAGTAGATTTTAAGCAAAATTTAATCAGAAGAGACAAAAAAGGCCATTATATCCTAGTAAAGAGCACAATCCAACAAAAAATGTCAATATACCTAATTACATTTCCATTAATTACATGGAAAAAAATACTCCAAGACATTAAATTTCACATAGACCCCAACACAATAATAAAGGGGGGATTTAAATACACCCTTACCACCAATAGGTCATCAAAACAAAAAACTAACAAAGATATCTCCAACCTTAGGCTTAGGCTATGGCTCAGTGGCAGAGTGTTGACCTAGCATGTGTGAGGCATTGGGTTCAATCCTTAGCACCACATAAAAATAAACAAATAAAAAATAAAGGGGGGCTGGGATTGTAGCTCAGCGGTAGAGCGCTTGCCTCGCATGCGTGAGGCCCTGGGTTCGATCCTCAGCACCACATACAAAAGCAATAAAATAAAGACATTGTATCCATCTACAACCAGAAAAAATAATAATAAATTAAAAATAAATAAATAAATAAAGGCATGCTGTCCATCTACAACTACCAAAAAAAAGTATCTCTGACCTAAATAACAGAACAAATCATGGACCTAAAGGACATCTATGGAATATTCCACCCCAAACAGCTGAATTTACCTCCTTCTTAGTTGTTCATGGAACTTTTTCCAAAACAGATCATATTCTAGGCCACAAAGCAAATCTTAGTAAATATTAAAAAATGGTATAATCTGATATATCCTATCAGAGTAAGAAAAATAATAGAAACACATAAATATATGGAGACTGAACAATACTGTCTTAAATGAAAAATGGATCAAAGAAGAGATGAGAACACAAATCAAGAGATTCCTAGAAACAAGAACAAAGACACAATATATCAAAATCTGAAACAGTATTGAAAGCAGTTCTAAGAGGCAAATTTATAGCACTGAGTGCCTACATTAAAAAAATCAGATGGGCTGAAGATGTAGCTCAGTTGATAGAGCGCTTGCCTTGCATGCACAAGGCCCTGGGTTCAATCCCCAGCACCACACACAAACACACAAACATACACACACACACACACACACACACACAAGTTAGAGAGATCTCAAATAAGCTTGTGCTCCACCTCAAGGCCTTAGAAAAAGAACAAAGTAACCCCCAAACCAACTGACAAATCCTTAGCCACACTAACCAAAAGAAAAACTGAGAAGAAGCAAATTAACAAGATCAAAGAAAAGGAGATACCACCTCAGACCCCTCTGAAATCCAAAGGATTACTGGATCCTATTCTGCAAATTTACACTCCAATAAGCTGGAAAATCTGGAAGACACAGACAAATTTTAGACACATATGACCTGCCCAAATTGAACCAGGAGGATATAGAAATCCTAAACAGACCGATATCAAGTAGTGAAACTGAAATAGCAATTGAAAGCCTTCCAAAAGAGAAAAGCCCTGGACCTGATGGGTTCTCATCTGAGTTCTACCAGACTTTTATAGAAGAATCAACACCAGTCTTTTTCACATTGTTCCATGAAATTGAAAGAGAAGGAACACTCCTAAATACTTTTTATGAAACTGGGATAACCCTGATACCAAAACCAGACAAAGACTCTTCAAGAAAAGAAAACTATAGATCAATATCCCTGATGAACATTGATATAAAATCCTAAATAACATGTTAGCAAACTGTATTCAAAAACATATCAAGAAGATTGCCAAGCACTGTGGCACACGCCTGTAATCCCAGTGGCTCAGGAAGCTTGGGTAGGAGGATTGCAAGTTCAAAGCCAGCCTCAGCAAAAGCAAGGCACTAAGCCACTCAGTGAGACCCTGTCTCTAAATAAAACACAAAATAGGGCTGGGGACGTGTCTCAGCGGTTGAGTGCCCCTGAGTTCAATCCCCAGTACCAAAAAAAAAAATAAAAATAAAAAAGGTAATACACCATGATCAAGTGGGTATCATTTCAGGGATGCAAGGTTGGTTGGTTGGTTCAACATATGCAAATCAATAAATGTGATTCATCACTTAAACAGAATTAAAAACAAAAATCACATGATCATCTCAATAGAAGCAGAAAAGCCCTCTGATAAAATCCGACACTCATTCATGTTAAAAACAATGAATAAGCTAGGGACTGAAAAAACTTACCTCAACATCATAAAGGTCATTTATGACAAACCCAAAGCCAACATCATACTGCTGGAGAAAAACTAAAAGCATTTCCAGTAAATTTAGGAACAAGAAGACAAGGTTGTCCACTCTCACTAGTCCTATTCAATGTAGTCCTTGAAACATTAGCCACAGCAATCAGGCAAGAAAAGGAAATCAAAGGGATATAAATAGGAAAAGAAGAAGTCAAACTATTTCTGCTGACAATATGATCCTATATCTAGAAGATCCAAAAAATTCCACCAGAAGGCTTCTAGAGTATATAAATGAATTTACCAAAGTAACAGGATACAAGACAACACTCATAAATCAATTGCTTTCCTATAATCCAACAGGATTCAGTCAAGGAAGAAATCAGGAAAACCATCCCATTCACAATAACCTAAAGGGGGAAAAAAAAAAGCTCTTGGGAATTAATCTAACCAAGGAGGTGAATGAGCTCTACATTGAAAATTATAGAACACTGAAGAAAAAAATTAAAGACCTTAGAAGATGGAAAGACATCCCATATTCTTGGATAGACAGAATTAATATTGTCAAAATGGTGGGGCTGGGATTGTAGCTCAGCAGTAGAGTGCTTGCCTCACATGCATGAGGCCCTGGGTTCGATCCTCAGCACCACATACAAAGCAATAAAATAAAGACATTGTGTCCATCTACAACTTAGAAAATATTAAAAAAAAAAAAAGAGTAAGTTTAAAAAATATATATATATTGTCAAAATGGCCCTACCAAAAGCAATGTACAGATTCAATGTAACCTTCATCAAAATACCAATGACATTCTTCATAGAATTAGAAAAACAGTCCTAGTTTTTCCTGAGGAAGCAGCTGAGTTGAGAGGAGTGTGGCCCTCTCCTCTCCCAGCATGGCATGTTCAACCTTTGGTATCTGTGTACTCTAAAAAGGGGAGGGTCATCTGGCAAAAATGTCACTTTGCCTGCTGTGTTTAAAGGTCCAATTCAATCAGATATTGTGAACTTTGTTCATACCAACTTGCATAAAAACAACAGGCAGCCCTATGCTGTCAGTGAATTTGCAGGTCATCAGACCAATGCTGAGTCTTGGGGTACTGGCAGAGCTGTGACTCGAATTCCTAGAGTTCGAGGTGGTAGGACCCACTCTTCTGGCCAGGGTGTCTTTAGATATATGTGCAGAGGAGGCCGTACATTTGCACCAACCAAAACATGGCATTGTTGGCACCGTAGCGTGAACACAACCCAAAAGCAACATGCCATCTGCTCTGCCTTGGCTGCCTCAGCCTTATCAGCACTGGTCATGTGTAAAGGTCATTTTTGGTATTTATACAAAAGATCTAAAACCAGCACACTATAGTGACACAGCCACCTCAATGTGTACAGCCGCACAATTCACAACAGCTAAATTATGGAACCAACCCAAAGGCCTATCAACAGATGAATGGATCAAGAAATTGTGATACACACACACATACAAACACACGCGTACACACAATGGAGTTCTACTCAGCTATAAAGAAGAATGAAATTATGGCATTTGCCAGTAAATGAGTGGAAATGGAGAATATCATGCTAATGAAATAAGCCAAACTCGGAAACTCAAAGGTTGAATGTTTTCTCTCATATGCGGAAGCTAGAGGGAAAAAAGGAAAGGGGAGGGAGAATAGGACAAAATAAAGAACCGATCAAAGACAAGTTAATAGATGAAGACAAGTCTAGTAGAATAGAGGGAGAGGGGGTGAGAGCAGGAGGACAGAAGGGAAAGGGGATCAGGAATGAAATAGATTTCCATGCATGTTTGTGAGTGTCAGGATGGACCCTACTACTATGTGTAACCATAAAACTCTCATAAGAAAAAATTCATACAAGGAATAGGAACTCCAAATAAACATGGCAGATGGAGCACACAGGCTAGCTGATATTTCCTCTCAAACTCCGACTCAAATAATGCAAATAATTAAGACTACAAGAAAAGAGAAGTGGAAATGACACTGGACCAAGCTTAGAAGACAGAGAGCAGCCAGACACACCAGGTCAATCTCAGGTGCCCAGAGGGAGGCACCACCTGGAGTGGGGGTCCAAGCCACACTCTCTGAAGGGCTGACCAGTGAAGGGGTGGCAGGTGGGATGGGCACCGTCAGAGCAGGCACGTGTCCCTCCACAGACCTGGGGAGATTCGTTCTTGGGAGAAGTTGACAGTTTAGCTCCTGATTCAGGGATGCCAGGCGCATCTGAGAGGAGTGACAAGATGCTGTCCAGGAATAGGAGACTTTGTGAAAACAGCATGGGTGCCCTTAAGGCCCTCCTTCTGGGTCAGCACCCAGGATGCTGACAAGCCTATATCCCAGGAGGAGCTGGAAGGATTCTTTTCTAGAGAAAATGACAGAACAAAGAGAAAAAATCAACTAGATATCATCTGACCAGACAGCTGGCCCCTCACTGTGGTGAAGCACGCAGTGAGCAAGCCCCACTCTGACCCCACACTCTGCACAGGCCTTTGGGCCTTGTGCCTGGAAGGACACACTGCTGATGGCAGAAGACAAGGCATGTAGAGGAGGGTCCCGAGTCCAGAGAAGACTTGAAAAATCACAGTATTCTATGATAATGTGACAGTGTATCCAGGAACAAGAACTGGGAGCTTCTATTAAGATATCTGAGACTCACACACAATGCCACATGCAGGCTAAAATGGGAGGATCACCGCAGCCCAGGAGTTCAAGACCAGACTGGGCAAAGTAGTGAGAGAGTGTCCAAATAAAATCTGAGAATAAGAAAAGGCTCTTAGAAATTAAAAATATGGCTGGTTGCATGGCACATGCCTATAATAGCAGCAGCTGGGGAGGCTGAGGCAGGAGGATCACAAGTTCAAAGCCAGCCTCAGCATCTCAGCAAGGCCCTAAGCAACTTAGCAATGACTTGTCTCAAAAGAGGGGGGGGGGGCTAGAACGTGGCTCAGTGGTTAAGCACCCCTGGGTTCAAACCCTGGAGTCCACTTTGCAGGAATGCATAACGCTGCTCATCGCTGAGCTGACTGCTCCACTCCAGTTCTACCTATGACTTACGGGAGGTACCCCCAGGGCCTCAAGTTTCCTTCTGCTGTTTTTAGCATTCACTACTAATTTCTCTCAAACTGACTACAGCTCTCCTGCCTCATGCATGCCGCCTGGGCCCCCTGTCCTGACTCACAAGATCCCCGGTCATACTTCTCCTGAATCTGTCACAGAGTTCCAGTGTGCCACAAACTGAAAGACATTTGGGGTGAGAGGGCTAAAGGGGCTATGAGCAGTGATGCCAAGACCACAGTGGCCTCCAGCTACAAGCAAGCCCCAGCCCTTTCTAGAACATCATGTGGCTCCCCTTGTCAGCGAGAACCTGTCTGATCACTGTGGATGATTACTGACGGCCTGGCACAGGCGACCCTGTCACCCAACCTGTCCTATATTCCTCCTGAGACCAAAGATCAGCCAGATCTTTGTGAAGGGCCAGACAGCAAATATGTTTGACAGTCTCTATTGCAACTGGACTCTGCGTTGTGTATAGATGAGCATGGCGTGTCCAGTACTCTACTGGTACATTTGCCTTTATTTTTTTCGCTCATATAATAATGTAAAACCCTTCTTAGCTCACAGGCCACACAAATGCAGGGCTGTGGTTTGCTGGCTCTATTCTAAAGCTTTACCAACCACATATTTTACCCTTCTCAGTAAGCCTGGATTTGGTACCTGTGGCCACTCATCCCTTGGGGGAAGATGGGGACATGACAGGCCACATGGGCTCTTCACGGAGCTGCATACTTAGAGCCACAGGCTGGGCCTGTGGTGAAGAGCCCCGCTGCTGCCTGGGGTGGTAGGCCTGTGGTGCCCTCCCAGCGCACACTGTCTTTACTCCAGGCTTAACCATCTTGTAACACTGCCTGTATCCTGTCATTTCCTAACATCCTGGCCAAATACTGAATGGCATATTTTTTTAAAAACCGAGAATCAGTAGTACCACGAATGATAATAATGTACTTCCTCCAAGTGGAAGGTCCCAAAGTGAAGCACTGCCTGGAGTTTGGGAGTCGGGTACCACACACACATCTCTGCAGCCTGGCCTTTGGCCCGCTGCTGGTGGCATGGGCTCACACTGCAATCCCACCTGCCTCTCTACAGTGGACTCAGTCCCTCCCCTCCCCCAGCACACTGTCACTCAAAGTGGGAGCCAACATCCCCAGCCCTATTTTGTGTTTTATGTAGAGACAGAGTCTCACTGAGTTGCTTAGTGCCTTGCCTTTGCTGAGGCTGGCTTTGAACTTCTTTTTTTTTGTTGTTTGTTTTTTTTTTGGCACCAGGGACTGAACTCAGGGGCACTCGACCACTGAGCCACATCCCCAGCCCTATTTTTGTGTTTTATGTAGAGACAAGGTCTCACTGAGTTGCTTAGTGCCTCGCCATTGCTGAGGCTGGCTTTGAACTCGCGATCCTCCTGTCTCAGCCTCCCTAAGTGCTGGGATTACAAGCGTGAGCCACC
>PVHX01036492.1:0-10800 GCA_004024805.1 Geosciurus inauris
TAATCCAGACTAACTTCTATTCTTACAGGAAAAGGAAGTTCAGATAAACAAAGTGACCCTAAGAATGTGTTCACACAGAAGAAAGATCATGTGAGGATGAAGCTAGTAGGTGGCCATCTGCAAGTCAAAGTCGCTGAAAAAACCAAACATCTCAACATCTCTATCATGAACATCTAGCCTCCTGAACTTTAAAGAAATTATTGTTGTTTAATCCATTCAGTCTGTGATATTTTGTTATGGCATCCCTGGCAAACTAATGAATTTACTATGGGACATATCTATGCAAATGCACTGTATTCAATGAACATGATTCATTTGAGTCTATCATTGTTGATGTTTTGTACATATGCTGATGATTTGTACATATGAAGTTTCAATAAGCCTTTAAATTATCCACCAAAACAAAAGCCATATTGACAGGTGGAAACTCAAATGTAAATATTATTCTATATTTCCATGTCAAAATGTCTAATATTCAGTTTGTAAATACAGGTATACATATTTAGCCTATACATATTTAACACATATGGTTTGAATACTTACTCAGATGTCTTTGCAAAGTTTCTGCATGTGTGTGTGTATTGATAATTAAATAAAAAGATTAATAATGATACTTCCACAATCTCTAATACTGAGCACTGTGTTCTACACTATGAAATATCCCTTTCAGGGATTAAATATGCTATACTTTGAACACTGTACAGTGGAATAAATGAATAATAAAATACAAATAAATTCCACACATACTGAAGTTTTTCTCTTAATTTCATTTTCCTGACCTGATTTGTGAAATTCTACTTTGGAATGGACCTGCACAGGCAATTCCTATAGAGAAATGTTGGCAGAATTATCAGTAGGAATATAACTGTACCTGCTTCATCAGAGAGGGATGGTTTTAGAAATAGCAGATTCAGGGGCTACTCTTGGTAATCAATTTAGAGAGAAACTTGTCTAAAAAAACTAACATCAGAACAACTTTTCCCGAAATTCACTATACTCAGATGCTGCACATGCATTTCTTCCAGAAAATTTCCCTAATGTGTTGCATTCTGAATCTAACAATGATTTTGAGAATTTATTTGACACTTAGTCTAGCCCAGAGTCTGACACACAGTCAGCTCTTGATATATACATCTTTGAATGTATTAAGCAATTGTTTTGAAATTAATGAAGCATCCTCTGAATTATCCTTTAATAGTCATATATCACAATATAAGTAACTCAATCAAATATATACATCTTATTTTCAGTATGGATACTAAATAAAACTATAATAAAGTAAAACAAATGGTTCATTATGGACTTAATTGTGCTGCAAAAGTGAATTATAAAGCTGAATTCTCATTTGGATATATTACCCAAATTTATTACTGACAAATTGCTTACCATAACTTAATTCATTGACAGCAATATATTATTTCATTTTCACACAAAATGTGAGATCAAATATTGCACCTACAATTCTAATTGCATTATCAAGCACCTATACTAAATTTTGAATTAATTATAAATTTTTAAAACAGTCTGAAGTTAGTCCACTTAAACTTTTGCATACAATTTGAATGCAAAAAAACTCAGTCTTCTCATCAATTTCTGTAAACTGATGCAATCCTAGGAAATTCCCACAAAATTCTTCATTGTTTTAATTGGTTCTCTAATTTGTAGATGGTAGAGGAAAGATGTTGACTACTATTTGTTAGTGACAAGCACCATTTGAAATTTTGTCACCCCTTGAATATCCTGGTTATACCTGTAGAAATCCTTAAAGACATATGTCTTAGTTCCTTTAGGCTTCCATAACAAATTACCACAGACTTGGAACCTCATAAATAATACAAATGTATTTCTCACTGTCCTGATTGCTGAAGTATCCAAAATCCAGGTTCCAGTAGGTTAGCTCCAAGCTCATTCCATATAGAAGAAGCCTTTCAGTTTTATCCTTGCATGGTGTGGTTGGGAAGCAAAGACGGGAGACAAACTTCCAGGACCTTTCTGTTAAGGACACTGATTCCATTCATGACAGTCCTGCTCTCTTGAGCTAAACATCTCCCAAAGGCCCCATCTGGTAATAACATCACTTGGGAGTTAGGATATTGTCATTTGAATTTAGAGGATGGGGCACAAATTTGAAACCTTAAGGAGTTTTTAGACAAACTTTAAAGTCACCTTAAACATTTTACTTTTATTTTAGTATTTATGGGTTTTCCTGAAAATTGAGGAATAAAAAAGGAGTGCCTCTACCTTTGTTTACTCTATGATTTGACAAATGATGATGTTTTTCTTTAATACTTTTTGAAAGGTAAAACTTAGAACATGATAAATTCATTCATTTAATCAACAAATATATTCAGTGTCTTGTCTTTTTTTGGTAATAAATTAGCATGCAATTTATGCAAAGATGAATGTGCCCTAGGCCTTAATTATTTTGAATTTATAACCTGGTATGTTGATATATAGTGTTTCAATTCAAAGATACATTGACACCTGTTCAGAATCTAATACTCCTCTATGTTCTTATGGTGCCAATGAAGGTAGTAAAATTCAGAAAGTAAATACTCTCAGAAAGATTATGGCCTCCTTGGTAAATGCAAAAAATGTCAAAAAGTAGGAATTTAAGGCATGTATAATTAACTAAATTTGTTGCTGGATACATTACAAGCTTTAAGACCTGAGTAATGAACAAATACTTTCAGTTGGATCAAGTAGTCAATATTGTCACATTTCCATCTCAGGGGTGGTTTAAATTCTCAAACTCATTATCAAATATTCTTTTAAATCTGGAAGAAAGTTAGCATAGGTAGAAAAGAGTTTTCATGTAAATTTTATGTAGATTCCTTCTGGAAACATCCCTATTGAGTAAGGAGATAGCATTCCTAAACACGATGGTTTCAATTACTCTGCTTACAATTTCAGCTTCCTTATCTAAATGAGAAAGAGCAACCAGTTTTCATACACAAGTCGATAATGTCCCTGGACATTCAGCTGGTGCAGAAAAAATGAAAAAGAAAAAAAAGAAGAAGAAGAAGAAGAAGAAGGAGTAAGAGAAAGAAGAGAGGGATGAAAAGGAAGAGAAGGAAAAAGAGAAGAGAGAGTTAGTTTTGAAGGAGAGAAGAAAATGGAAAAGGAAAAACAGATAAAGAAGAAAAATGATCCAATAAATTAACTTCAACATGCTGAGTTATTACAATGCAAAGTTGATTATCTTTGTGAATCCTGTGTGTTTTCTGGTTTACCAACTCAAATGTATATCATTTTCTAATTTTCCACTGGGTTAGAACAAAATCCAAACTGCATTTTGTACTCTATGTCTTTAATGACTTGGAATCTAAAATCACTCTAACTTGTTCATAGATCACTGTTCTTCATCACTGTGTTCTAGCTATTGACATATTCATGTCTTTGTTTCTGTAAGCTACTTCTTCCTTATCATTCTTAAATAAGTTCTTTTGACATTTTCCCCAGTGGTTCTTTGAATAGCTAGCGGACATCTCTTCCATCAGATCTGAGCATGTATGACACTTTCACTGTGAGATCTTCAGTGACAGTATTACTTAAAGTAGTTCTAAATCTATGTATCAAAGAAGTATATATGTTTGTTATATTTTATTATTTTATTTTTGTTTGTTCCTCTATATTTATTTAGACATTCTTCCACTAGACCAAAAATTAGATAAGGACAATACATGTCATTTTGATCATCGACCTCATAATGTCATGGATATGTACATTTTATAAAGTAGATGCTCAAAAATTGTTTTTAAATAATGAGGTAAATTGATTTATTAATGATTTAAATTAATGAATAAAGTGGTAAATATCCTCTCTTTTTATACTCCTTATGATTCCAACCCTCCTTTTACCTTAACAACTCTCTGTGATTTCTACTTTTGTACTCATTTAGAATTATTCAGTTATTCTCTGACATTGGCCACACTTTTAATCCAAGATTTAATAATTTTGTTCACAATTCTGAGTCTCACATCCACCAAAAGATTTCAACCAGGATTTTACTTTGAGAACATTTACATATTAATTAATATTCTGATAACATCACAGGTTGTTATTATATAGTTACTTGTATAATAACCATTGCTTTCCACTCCAGAGTTCCTTTGGACTCAGAGGAAGTGCAATAGAGGGCCCAAAACCACAATCAGGGACCTCCAAGGGAGCCCAGCCAAGGGAATATCAGAGACTGCTAGCCTCCAGCCACAGGGGAGCCCACACCCATGGTAAGAGTCACACTCAGAGACCCCTGTGAGACCCTGCCCAGGTGAGGCCTGGGCCCACCCCCAGTTCCCCTCCAGAGTTCCTGCAGATGGGATGGGAGCACAAGAGAGAACCCAAAACCGCCCTCAGGGACCACCATGGGAGCCCAGCCAAGACCACTCCCACTGCCTTCTTGAGATACATACACTACCACCAACAACAACTTTAGTGGCAGTAGAGTCCATCTGGGGACACCTGCTGGGGATGGAAGTAACTCCAAAGTGAGATACAGGTAATCTTTAGTGTCAATACAAGATTATAGGATAGAAGCTGCAATACCTCAGATAGGCATGCAATACCTCAGATAGGCATTGAAAGAAAGGAAGGTACATAATCAACATGAAAAAACAAGGGAAGAAAGTACCCTAAATAAACCTTGATACCACAGTAATAGAATCCATTGACAGCACAGTTGATGAAATGTCAGAGAAAGAATTCAGAGTGTAAATAATTAAAATGATCTGCAAATTAAAGAATGACATAAGCAAGCAAATACAGGCAAAAAATAATCAATTCAACAAAGTAAAAGGAGAACAAATAAAGGCAACCATTGATCACTCTAACAAAGAGATAAGCAAGCAAATAAAAGTAGCAAAAGATTACTTTAAGAAAAAGCTAAAGATTGTGAAAAAAATCAATCAGAAATTCTTGAAATGAAGGAAATAATAAACCAAATAAAAAACTCAATAGAAAGCATCACCAGCAGACTAGATCACCTGGAAGACAGAACCCCAGATAATAAAGACAAAATATACTGTCTTGAAAATAAACTCAACCACACAGTGAAGATGGTAAGAAATCAAGAACAGAACAAACAAGAATTATAGGACAGCATCAAAAGACCAAATCTAAGATTTATCAGGATACAAGAAGGTGCAGAATTTCAAATAAAAGGAATGCACAATCTCTTCAATGAAATAATATCAGAAAATTTCCAAAAAAATGAAAAAGAAATTGGAAAATCAAATACAAGAGGCTTACAGGACAGAAAATGTACAAAATTACAATAGATCTACACCAAGGCACATTATAATGAAAATGCCCAAAATACAGAATAAGAATAGAATTTTAAAGGCTGCAAGAGAGAGGAATCAGATTATATATAAGGGGAGACCAATTTGAATGTCAGCAGATTTTTTAACCCAGACCATAAAAGCCAGGAGATCATGGAACAACATATACCAAGCTCTGAAAGAAAATGGATGCCAACCAAGAATCTTATATCCAGCAAATTGAGCAACTACACTAAAAAAAAAAGAGAGAGAGAGAAAAGTGGGAGAGGCAATTAAAGGAGAAACAAAGTCAAGGTAAAAAACAAAAATAAACCAAATGGCCAGGACTACAAATCATATTTCAATAATAACCCTAAATGTGAATGGCCTAAATGCACCAATGAAAAGACATAGACTGACAGACTGGATTTGCCAGGACTACAAATCCTATTTCAATAATAATCCTGAATGTGAATGGTTTAAATGCACCAATGAAAAGACATAGACTGACAGACTGGCTTTGTGACATAACGTATGATCTATTTTGGAGAAGGATCCATGTGCTGCTGAGAAAAAAGTGTATTTGCTCAGAGAGATCCAACAATATGCTGCCTTCAAGAGACTCATCTCACAGGAAGACATCTACAGACTAAAAGTAAAATGGTGGGAAAAAACTTATCACTCACAAGGACCCTGTAAACAAGCAGGAGTTTCCATCCTCATATCAGATAAAGTGGACTTCAAACCAAAGTTAGTGAAAAGGGATAAAGAAGGATATTTCATACTTCTTAAGGGAATCATACATCAACAAGACATAACAATCATAAATATCCATGCCCCAAACAATTGGGCTTCTATGTATATTAAACAAATCCTTCTCAAATATAAGAATCAAATAGACCACAACACAATAATACTTACTGACTTTAACACAGCTCTCTCACCACTGGATAGATCTTCCAAACAAAAACTGAATAAAGAAACCAAAGACCTCAATAAACTATCAATAATTTAGTCTTAACAGACATATAGAGTGTTCCATCCATCAATGAGCAAATACACTTTTTTCTCAGCAGCACATGGATCCTTCTTCAAAACAGATCATATGTTATGTCACAAAGCCAGTCTTAGCAAATACAACAAAAATTGAGATACTACCCTGCATCCTGACCACAATGGAATAAAATTAAAAATCAATGACAGATTAAAAAATAGAAATGACTCCAACATCTGGAGACTAAATAATATACTATTGAATGATGCATGGATAACAGAAGACATCAGGGAAGAGATAAAAAAATTCTTGGGGGCAAATGAAAACTCCAATACAAACTCAAAATCTCTGGGACACCATGAAGGCAGTGCTAAGAGGAAAGTTCATTGATTAAGCTCATTTATTAAAAGAAGTAAAAGTCAACAAATAAATGACTTGACTCTTCATCTCAAAGCCTTAGAAAAAGAAGAACAAGCCCACACCAAAAGAAGTAGAAGACAGGAAATAATTAAAATCAGGGCTGAAATGAATGAAATTGAAACAAAAGAAACAATTCAAAAAATTGACAAAACAAAAAGCTAGTTCTTTGAAAAAATAAACAAAATTGACAAACCCTTAGCCACTCTAATGAAAAGAAGAAGAGAAAAAAACAAAATTACTAAAATTTGTGATGGGAAAGGAAATATCACGACAGACACTACTGAAATACAGAGGATAATTAGAAACTATTTTGAAAATTTATACTCCAGTAAAATAGAAAACCCTGAAGACACCGACAAATTTCTAGAGGCACATGACCTACCCAAACTGAACCAGGAGGTCATACACAATTTAAACAGATCAATTTCAAGCAAGGAAATAGAAGGTGCCATCAAGAGCCTGACAACCAAGAAAACACAGGTCCAGACAGATTCTCAACCGAGTTCTATAAGACCTTCAAAGAAGAATTATTACCAATACTCCTTAAACTATTTCATGAAATAGAAGAGGGAACCCTTCCAAACACATTCTATGAGGTGAGCATCACCCTGATTCCAAAACCAGACAGAGACACACAAAAGAAAGAAAACTTCAGACCAATGTCCCTGATGAACATAGATGCAAAAATTCTCAATAAAATTCTGGCAAATTGCATACAAAAATATATCAAAAAATAGTGCACCATGATCAAGTGGGATTCATTCCAGAGAAGTAAGGTTGGTTCAATATACAGAAATCAATTAATGTAATCCATCACAGCAATAGACTTAAAGAGTCATATGATTTTATCAATTGATGAGAGAAAGCATTTGACAAAATAGAGTACCCTTTTGTGTTCAAAACATTAGAAAAACTAGGGATAGTAGGAACATACCTCAACTGTGTAAAAGCTATCTATGCTAAACGCAAGGCCAACATCAGCCTAAATGGACAAAAATTGGAAGCATTCCCCCTAAAAATGTTGACAAGACAGGGATGCCCTCTTTCACCACTGCTATTCTACATAGTCCTTGAAACACTAGCCAGAGCAATTAGAAAAATGAAAGAAATTAAAGGAATATGAATAGGAAAAGAAGAACTCAAACTATCAATATTTGCAGGTGACATGATTCTATACTTAGAAGATCCAAAAAATTCTATGAGTAAACTTCTAGAATTAATAAATGATTTCAGCAAAATAGCAGGATATAAAATCAACACCCATAAATCAATAGCATTTCTATACATCAGTGATAAACCCTCTGAAAGAGAAAATAGTAAAACTATCCCATTCACAATAGCCTCAAAAAATAAAATAAAATACCTGGAATCAATTTAACAAAAGAAGTGAAAGACCTCTACAATGCAAACTACAAGACACTAAAGAAAGAAATTGAAGAAGACCTTAGAAGATGGAAAAATCTCCCATGCTCCTGGATAGGCAGAATCAATATTGTCAAAAGGACCATACTACCCAAAGTTCTGTATAGATTCAATGTGATTCCAATTAAAATCCCATCATTCCTTATATAAATAGAAAAGGAAATCATGGAATTCATTTGGAAGAATAACAGACCCAGAATAGACAAAGCAATCCTTAGCAAGAAGAGTGGAGCAGGAGGCATCACAATACAAGACTTACATTATACTACAAAGCTATAGTAACAAAAATGACATGGTACTGGCACCAAAATAGACATGTAGACCAATGGTATAGAATAGAAGATACAAAGACAAACCCACTTAAATACAGTTACCTTATACTAGACAAAGGAGCCAAACACATACACTGTAGAAAAGATAGCCTCTTCAACAAATGGTGCTGGGAAAACTGGAAATCATATGCAGCAAAATGAAACTAAACCCCTATCTCTCATCATGCACAAAACTCAACTCAAAGTGTATCAAGGACCTTGGAATTAGACCAGAGACCCAATGCCTAATAGAAGAAAAAGTGGGCCCAAATCTTCATCATGTTGGATTAAGACCTTACTTCCTTAACAAGACTCCTTTAGAACAGGAAGTAAAATTAAGAATCAATAAATGGGATCGATTCAAACTAGAAAACTTCTTCTCAGCAAAAGAAACAATCAATGAAGTGAATAGAGAGCCAACAGTCTGGGAACAAGTCTTTGTCACACGCGCATCAGATAGAGCACTCATCTCCAGGATATATAAAGAACTCAAAAAATTTAACACCAAAAAAGCTAACAACCCAATCAATAAATGGGCCAAAAAGTTGAACAGAAACTTCACAGAAAAAGATATACAATCAATCAACAGACATATGAAAAAATGTTCAACATTTCTAGCAATTAGAGAAATGCAAATCAAAACTACACTAAGATTTCATCTCACACCAGTCAGAATGGCAATTATCAAAAATACAAAACACAAAAAGTGTTGGCGAGGTTGTGGGGAAAAAGGCATGCTCATACATTGCTGATGGAACTGCAAATTGGTACAACCAATCTGGAAAGCAGTATGGAGATTACTTAGAAAACTTGGAATGGAACCTCCATTTGTCCCAGCTATCCCACTCCTTGGTTTATACCCAGAAGGCTTATAAACGGCATACTACAGTGATGCAACCACTTCAATGTTTATAGCAGCTCAATTCACAATAGCTAAACTGTGGAACCAACCTAGATGACCTTCCATAGATGAATGGATAAAGAAATTGTGGTATATATACACAATAGAATATTATTCAGCAATAAAACAGAATAAAATTTGGGCATTTGCACGTAAATGAATGGAGGAGTTGGAGAATGTCATGCTAAGTGAAGTAAGCCATTCCAAAAAAAACCCAAATGCTGAATGTTCTCTCGGATAAGAGGATGTTGATCCATAATGTGGGAGAGGACAGGGGAAGAATGGAAGGACTTTGGTCACAGGGGTGGGACGGGGGAGGGGGCATGGGGACAGTAAAGATGGTGGGATATGATGGACATCATCGCCCTAGCTTTATGTATGACTGCATATATGTTGTGATTCTATACCACATACAACAAGAGAAATGAAAAGTTGTGCTCCATCTGTGTACAATGAATCAAAATGCATTCTGCTATCATGTATACCTAAGTAGAATAAATAAATAAAATTTAAAAATAAAAAATATAATAACCATTGCTTGCTTCCTCTTTGTTGTTAGAATTAGATTTTATTCACTCATCCAACTCATGCAATTAAAAATCTAATAGCCCAAAATGGTAGCCTATTTCATGTTAGTAGTGATTAACTTACAATT
Source organism: Geosciurus inauris (assembly GCA_004024805.1). Lineage (NCBI taxonomy): Eukaryota > Metazoa > Chordata > Mammalia > Rodentia > Sciuridae > Geosciurus > Geosciurus inauris. Next base: position 9,965 of record PVHX01036492.1, read on the forward strand.
CAGTAAAATGTTCCAAATTCTCTTGGACAAAAGAGACAATGTGTAAAGAGATACTTGTCTGTGGGATCTTTTGTCTGAACATGCATTGCTTCTTATGCCATGGTCCAGCTCTAACATCAAGCCAGCACAAGAGGGAGAGTAACAATGGTCAAACATTAAATGGAAACTAGAGCTTTTAGGTACAATGTTTTGAAATTCCATTTCCAGTATGAGCACTTTCCTATTTCCCTTAGGGAAGCAAATTACAGATACACCAAAACAAAACAACCAAAATAGTACATTTCAAAATCATATTAAACTATACACACTACTAATTATTTAGAATAAAATACAATACAATGACTTCTTAAGTTCACTGTTGATTCAGAATTCTTGTACAGAGTACAAATTCTCTAATATCCTTAGATATTATAGAATATTTAATATCCTTTTTTTGGGCGATAGGTCTGTTTATACTAGTTATAAATGTCTTTAGATGCCAAAATGTGCTTTTCTATTTGTGTATATCTTCTAAGAAATTGCTCAATTGAGTCTTTGCAGCTTAGTTATACGGACTGCTTTAAATCTCCTTCCCCTCTCCTCCCATATAATGTGTGTGTGTGTGTGTGTGTGTGTGTGTATGTTCACAATTAGTACATTAGTGAATTCTCTTATTCCTTCTATAGTTTCAAATAACAATGCTTGTGTATTTCATTTTCATGACTACAAAAGGGTTTACTTTGCTAGTATCTGGATTTATGGCAACAGTTTAAATGACTAACTCTACCACAAATCTAATCATTTGCATTTAGCATATAATATGAGATACCGACAGAATCTATCAGTCATTTAAAGGA
>PVHX01036493.1:0-10777 GCA_004024805.1 Geosciurus inauris
CAACCGTCTTTACTATACCCATTCCCCTTACCCTCCCCCCACCTCCCCTCTGCCGCATCCAGAGTTGCTCCATTTCTCCTATGTTCCTCATTCCCACCCCACTTATGTATCAGCATCCACTAATCAGAGAGAACATTCGGCATTTGGTTTTTTTGGATTGGCTTACTTCACTAAGCATAATGTTCTCCAATTCCATCCATTTGCCTGCAAATGCCATAATTTTATTCTCTTTTATGCTGAATAATATTCCATTGTGTATATGTGCCACAGTTTCTTTATCCATTCATCTATTGAAGGGCATCTGGGTTGCTTCCACAGTTTTGCAATTGTGAATTGTGCTGCTATAAACATTGAAGTGGCAGTGTCACTGTGATATGCTGTTTTTAAGTCTTTAGGGTATAGGCCAAGGAGTGGGATAGCTGGATTGAATGGTGGTTCCATTCCAAGTTTTTTAAGAAATCTTCATACTGCTTTCCAGATTGGTTGCACCAATTTGCAATCCCACCAGCAATGTTTGAGTGTACCTTTTTCTCCACATCCTCGCCAGCACCTATTATTGCTGGTATTTTGGATAGCTGCCATTCTGACTGGGGTGAGATGAAATCTGAGAATTGTTTTGATTTGCATTTCTCTAATGGCTAGAGACGCTGAACATTTCTTCATATATATGTTTATTGATTGTATATCTTCTTCTGAGAGGTTTCTATTCAGCTCCTTAGCCCATTTATTGATTGGGTTGTTTGTTTTTTGGTGTTAAATTTTTTGAGTTCTTTATATATCCTGGAGATCAGTGCTCTATCTGATGTGTGTGTGGCAAAAATTTGTTCCCAGAATGTAGGCTCTCTGTTCACCTCATTGATAGTTTCTTTTGCAGAGAAGAAGATTTTTAGTTTAAGTCCATCCCATTTATTGATTCTTGCTTTTATTTCTTGTGCTTTTGGAGTCTTGTTAAGGAATTTGGGGGCTAATCCAACATGATGAAGATTTGGACCTACTTTCTCCTCAATTAGCTGCAGGGTCTCTGGTCTAATTCCTAGGTCTTTGATCCACTTTGAGTTGAGTTTTGTGCATGGTGAGAGGTAGGGGTTTAGTTTCATTTTACTACAAATGGATTTCCAGTTTTCCTAGCACCATTTGTTGAAAAGGCTATCTATCTCCAATGAATGTTTTTGGCACCTTTGTCTAGTATGAGATAGCTGTATTTACGTGCATTACTCTATGTGTCTTCTATTCTGTACCATTGGTCTACATGTCTATTTTGGTGCCAGTACCACCAGCAGGAATTTTTAACTTGAGTAACCTGAGATCCAAAATAGGCGGTGAGCCTAAGAACTTCTGAAATGGACACTGTTTACTGTTAAATACATTGCATGTGCTTTTCTTGCACGTGTGTGTGTGTGTGTGTGTGTGTAGATGTGTGTGTGTGTGTGTGTTACTGGGGATTGAACCCAGGGATGCTCTACCACTGAACTACATCCCCAGTCCTTTTTATTTTTAATTTTTAAATTTTGAGACAGGCTCGCAAAGTTGCCAAGGTTGGCCTCAAGTTTGCAATCCTCCTGCCTCAGCCTCCCAAGTAGCTGGGATTACAGGTGTGTGCCAACTGCACCCAGCATGCACATGCTTGTCTAAGAAAGGGGCTCAGAGCATTATTACAATTGGGTTTTCAAACATTACAAGCTTCAAGTGTAGATCTTTACAATTTATTCTCTACACATTTGTATCATAGTGTGCTTTCTTTCTTTTATTTTTGGTAGCAGGGATTGAACTCAGGGGTACTCAACCACTGAGCTACATCCCAATCCCTATTTTGTGTTTTATGTAGAGACAGGGTGTCACTGAGTTGCTTAGCACCTCGCCATTGCTGAGGCTGGCTTTGAGCTCGCAATTCTCCTGTCTCAGCCTCCCAAAGTGCTGGGATTACAGGCATTTGACACCATGCCCGGCTCGCAGTGTGCTTTCTTATATCACTAAGCTTGCTTCGTGCAGTAAGTTTAAGACTTCAGACTGATGCGTTTTGCTGTAATGTGATTAAAGAACTCTAGCTTAGCAGAAGCTGGGTTTTTTAAATATTTTTTTTAAGTGTAGATGGACACAATACCTTTATTTTATTTGTTTATTTTTATGTGGTGCTGAGGATTGAACCTAGTGCCTTACATGTGCTAGGCAAGTGCTCTACCACTGAGTCACAACCCCAGCCCTGTTTGTTTTTGAGACAGATCTTGTTAAGCTACCTGGGCTGGTCTCAGATTTGCAGTCCTCCTGTCTCAGCCTCCTGAGTAGCTGGTATTATAGAGATTACCACTATGCCTGGTGGAATAGGCCTTTTAATCAGATCTCTAAAAAATGAGATTTGTGGGTATGAGGTATAGCTCAGTGGTAGAGTGCTTGCCTAGCACTTTGAGGCACTGAGTTCAATTCTCAGCACCACATAATTAATAAATTAGTAAATAAATAAATAGTATTGTGTTCATCTACAGCTAAATGTATATATGTTTATCTATATATTTGAATATATGATGGGATTTGTGGGGATGAGGTATAGCTCAGTGGTAGAGAGCTTTCCAAGCATGGTTGAAGCCTGGGTTCAATCCCTAGCAACACGCACACACACGCACACATACACACACACACACACAAGAAAGATGACATTTTGTTGACATTCTTACAATTTGGATCTTGAATGTCTCCTAAAGGTCCACATGTTTGTTTGTTTGTTTTTTCTTTTTTGTGGTACTGGAGATTGAACTTGGGGGCCCCCGACCACTGAGCCACATCCCCAGCCCTATTTTGTGATTTATGTAGAGACAGGGTCTCACTGAGTTGCTTAGCGCCTCGCCGTTGCTGAGGCTGGCTTTGAACTTGCAAGTGGCACTGCTGGGAGGTGGTGAAACTTTTAAGAAGTGTGCCTAACAGGTCATTGGGGCCATGTCCTCAAAGGGGATTATTGGACTTTGGCTCCTTCATCTTGCTCTTTTGCTTCTTGGCCAAGAGCTGAGCTGTTTACTCTGTCACACGTTCCCTGCCATTGCCACTAAGAGACCTAAAGGCAATAGATCCCCTGATTATGGACGGGAAACTCTCCAACTGTGAACCAAAATAAAGCTTTTCTCCTTCCCCCCTTCCCCCAGTGCTGGGAATGGAACCTAGAACCTCACACATGCTAAGTGATTGCTTTACCACTAAGCTACATCTCCAGACCAAACTTTTCTCTTTAAAAAATTATCTCAGGTATTTTCTTATAGTGATAGAAAGCTGACCCACACAGGCATTCATTCCAAAATCATGAGGAAACACATGAAAACCCTGTGGTGCCTTTGTCCACAGAAAGGGAAGACAGCAGAGATTAGCACTTCTCCATTGTCCTAGAGTTCTTGGCCTCCAGTTTGGTTTCCTTCTGGCCTCAGCAGGTGGGCAATAATAATGGTGCTCATCTGACTCCTCATGGGATCCCTGACAGCCAGGTCTCAAAGAAAGAAGCTACACGCTTCCCACGTTCTGATCTAAGCTCTACTGCTGAAGAAGAAATGGTTCATCACTGTGGTTAGGAAGCACAGAGCTGGCCTGGCCTTCACCAGCATAATTAGATGTGTCCTTCTTTTCAGGAATTGGCCCCTTTGTCAGCCTTGCTCCTTTGCTCCAGGGGTAACAGTTGCCATTTTCCTCAGGTGTTTCTGCAGTGGGAATCTTACTTGCTCTTCTCGTAGCAGACCTGAGGAATTTGCCAGCTAAAGTCACAGCCGGCTCCCAGGTGGCTCTCTGTCCTGTGACCTCAATACAGATTGGCTGAGGAGGTTCAGACTTGGCTCATTGGAGCACGATGCTTCCCAATTCCCACACCAGGAGATTTATGGGCAGGCCTTGGAGAAAACAAATCTCTAGAGGTGGGATGTGGCCAAGCAGTTTACTTTTTGTTGCCTGTTCTAGGATTCTGCCTCCAACAGAAGAGGTTGACCTCATTTTTACCCCACCCAAAGATTAAGTGAGAATAACTAGATAACCAGCAAGCTATTACTGACATTGCTAAACGACTTAGTGAAGAAAGCTCTTCATTTTCTGTTTCTCTGGCTCTGTCTCTTCCACTCTCTAAATATATGCGAGTGTGTATATACAGATATCAAGAGTATATATATTTATGTATGTATATTCCTCAGATACGGACACATACAAGAAGTCTCTTCTCTTCCACGGTGAGTCATTTACAACACTGACTTTGCCATCCCAATGATCCACGAATGGATGTCCACTCCCCACGGTTGCCAGTCTCTATGCCTTTCAGGTAAAAATGGGCGACACAGCTCAAATAATTACTTGTTGCAAAGAAATTCTTCAGTGTCCATTTCCTGGAGATAATGTTAGAAAATGCAAGCAGGTTTCTGACATACTTCAGCTGTTCAGGAAATACTTGAAATAATTTCCTGCTCTAGAGAATAGGGGGAGGGCCAGAAAGTTGGAAGGTACTGCTCTCTTTCTTTACCGTCTCAAATGAAGTTCACAAAGACCTTCGCCATTCACAGACCCACGCTTCAGCTCTTTTCTGGCTCCACCAGCCTTTTTATGCGGGAATGTTCTTTTTTAAGAGTGTGGCGAGAATCCTGGTAACTTAGACTTCCCATCGCATCCTGGCCTGAGCTTCCTAAGGAACTTTACAAATCTCAGCTAATTAAGCCTGGAAAGCCCCATGAGAATCCTCTGGGCCATTATTGAAATGCAGCCAGCTCTGAGGTGGACCAGCCGCTGTTTTTGCCCTGCACAGCAACAATTCAAGCAGCGGAGGGGAAGGGAAGCCGGTTGCCTAATGCAGTTGAAAACCTCAAGGAAGAAGGAGGCTGAGCAAGACCTAATTAATTGCCTCCTCGGTTTGCTTCAGTGGGCCTCAGATACTGGCATTTTGATCTGGGTCATTTAGGCCTTTGGTAAGATTTCAGGTAATAGTTAAAAAAAATAAATAAAAGCCTTTTATCTAAAGGCAAATTTTGCTCACATCCTCACCCCCAGGGAACATTTGATAAAACGTGGAGACATTTTGGGTTGTTACATCTGGGGGAGGGGGATGTTACTGTCTTCTAGTGGGCCAGGGACGCTGCTAAACATCTCCTAGTGCACAGAACAGCCCCACAGTAAAGACTTACCTGGTCCAAAACGTCAACAGCGTGGAGGTTGAAAAACCTTTTTTTTTTTGACACTGGGGATGGAACTCAGGGGCACTCGACCACTGAGCCACATCCCCAGCCCTATTTTGTGTTTTATGTAGAGAGAGGGTCTCACTGAGTTGCTTAGTACCTTGCCATTGCTGAGGCTGGCTTTGAACTCGCGATTCTCCTGTCTCAGCCTCCCTAAGTGCTGGGATTACAGGCTTGCGCCACCGCACAAACTGGCTGAAAAACCTGGTTTAAAGGTTCAAACGGATTGTGTTGGCTGGTGTCCACGTTTAGTCTGAAATCTTATGTTTGTGACCTTCTGGCCCATTCAGCTTTAGAATCGACTTTCATGGCAGCAGGGCTGAGCCTCCATGGGGTCCCAGGCTCAGTCTCCTTGGATGCCTCTGGGCTGGTGACACTCTCCTGAGGCCCCTGGTGAAGACGCACCCGTCCCCACAGCATGGGCTCCTGGCAATTCGGTGGCCCCTGTGTCTCCAGAGAGGGAACCGCTTGCAGCGCCCCAGAGCTCCGAGGTCCTGTTTGCCCTGCAGTGACCCGAGGGAGGCATTCCTGCTCCTGTGACAAAGCTTATTCAGAAAGTGGCTCTTTATTTCCAGCCTCCTCATGGCCCAACTGCCAGGGAGACCCCAGGCTTCATTCAGCCAGAGGCAGCGTGGGGACATGCAGCGCATGGAAAGATGCGGACAGGTTTAATTCCAACCTTTCCTTTTGCAAACTTAAAAATGGTGTTCTCTTGAGGAGACCTGGGACTCCTTCCACGCAGCCCCTGCCTCCTCCCCAAGAGCCCCTTTGACCGCCTCCTGATGCTGCCCTCACCCACTCTGTGTCTGTCCACTTCTTTCCTGAGGGGAAGGTGTCCACCTGTCCACCTGCTCCACATCTTGTTCACTCTGGGCCCCGCCCTGGGCGCTGGCCTACCCCATCCCCCTGGCAGGTGTTTAAAGAGAGAAAGTTGGGGGGCTGGGATTGTGGCGCAGTGGTAGCGTGCTCGCCTAGCACGCGTTAGGCACTGGGTTCGATCCTCAGCACCACATAAAAACAAAGATATTCTGTCCACCTACAACTAAAAAATAAATATATATTTAAAAAAAAAAAAAAAGAGAGAGAAAGTTGGGGCTGGGGGTGGCTCTGTGGTGGGCCCTCACCTAGTGTGTGGGAGGCCCTGGGTCCACCCCTGGCACCCGAAGAATGAAAAGAAAAAAGGGGAGAAAGTCCATCTAGATCTCAGTAACTGGAGCTGGGAGGCTGAGAACTCACTGGGAAAGCCAGAGGCCTGCAGGTGCTGGGACAAGGAGCTCTTTCCCTGGCGGGCTGGGCTGTATCCATGGGTTATTTGTTAATCAGATCAGAAAGCTGACTGTAACAAGATGGGCGGACGAAACTATAGAAATGTACTGTCTCGTAGGTTTGAAGGCCACTGGTCTGAACTCGAGGTGCCAGACGTCTGAGGGCTGTGAGGGAAAGGTCCTGGCCAAGCCTCTCTCCTGGCTTGTCAATGGCCATCTTTGCCCCGTGTCTGTTCACGTTGACTTCCCAGCATTCTCCTCTGTCTTGGTCCGTATGTCCCTTCTTATAAGGACGCCAGTCATATTGGACTAGTGCCCACTTTAATGACCTCATTTTAACTTGATTGTCTCTGTTAAGATCCTAGTTTAAAATAAGGTCACATGGTAAGGTGGTAGGGGTTATGATGACAACATAGCTGTTTTTGGGGGAAAGCAATTCAAAGTGTTAAATTTCAAACCAAATTCAATTTTTTTTTCTTTGAAGTGGGGTCTTGCCACATTGCCCAAGCTGGTCCCAAACTCCTGGGCTCAAGTGATCCTCCTGACTTGGCTTTCACACTGGCTAGGACCTGGAATTGGATCTTTGGGCAAAAAATTACATTAAGACATTACTTGGGCTATTGGCAATATTCACATATGAACTGTAAATAATAATATGATAGCAATGTTAAATTTCTTTTTTTTAAAAATTTTCTTAGTTGTAGATAGACATAAAGTCTTTATTTTTTATTGCTTTGTATGTGGTGCTGAGGATCGAACCCAGGGCCTCACGCATTCGAGGCAAGCGCTCTACCGCTGAGCTACAATCCCAGCCCAATGTTAAATTTCTTGAATATGAAAATTATACTGTGGTTACATAGAAAAGTCTTACTTAGGAGATAACGTGAGAGTGTTCAGGGGTAAAGGGGTATAGAACTCATAGTTAAAAAAAAATTAAAAATGTAAAAGGCATGCCAGGCACAGTGGTGCACGCCTGTGACTCCAGCGACTCAAGAGGCTGAGGCAGGAGGATCACAAGTTCGAGGCCAGCCTCAGCAACTTAGCAAAGTGCTAAGTGACATAGCAAGATCCTATCTCAAAATAAAAAATAAAAAGGGCCGGGCGCAGTGGCGCATGCCTGTAATCCCAGTGGCTTCAGAGGCAGAGGCAGGAGGATCACAGCGAGGTGCTAAGCAACTCAGTGAGACCCTGTCTCTACATAAAACACAAAATAGGGCTGGGGATGTGGCTCAGTGGTCGAGTGCCCTTGAGTTCAATCCCTGCTACCCACCGCCCCCCCAAAAATAAATAAAATAAAAATGAAAGGGCTGGGAATATGGCTCAGTGGTAAGTGCAATCCCCAGGGTCAATCCCCAGTATTGCAAACATTAAAAATAAAAATATAGGGGAGGCAAAGAGCTGCAGGGCTGATGTGGCAAAATGTTGTTTGTATTATTCTTTGAAGTTTAAAGTGACTTCAAGATTAAATTTTAAAAAAGCAAACACAGCAGTTGTGTAGTTGATATACTTTATGGAAGTTAGATCTTTTCTCTTGCCCCAATTATGCCCTGCTCTCTGCAGGTAGAATTTTAGGAAGAGACCATCAATTATCCATCAGGAAGTCCACAGCTTTGCTTCTGAAGGGGAAGACGTCTGTCGCCTTGGTGTTACTATTTCATTGTGAGGTGTGGACAGAGCACGGAATGCATAGCTCTGAGCGGCCACCTGGGCTCCGGTGAGGTCCTCACACCACCTGCTTTGGCTAGGAGGTGAGGGATGTGCCCAGGGCGTCTTCCTCTGGGAAGACAGTCGCTCCTGATCAGTCAGGACAAAGCTGATCCTGGGCTCCTGATCAGTCAGGACAAAGCTGGGTCAGTGTGACCCTCCCTACCTACATTCAGGTGACAGTGACCTGTGGAACAAGCTTGTTTGTCAGGGTGATAGGCAGTGGGAGGCTCACCTTCATTTCTCAGGTGACCTTCCGGGTGCTGATGGTCCTGATCTTGTGGTATGGGTCTTTTTTGGGGAATGGAGGGACGGAAACTTGAACTCAGGGGCACTCGACCACTGAGCCACATCCCCAGCCCTATTTTGTGTTTTATGTAGAGACAGGGTCTCACTGAGTTGCTTAGCGCCATTGCTGAGGCTGGCTTTGAACTCGCGATTCTCCTGTCTCAGCCTCCCTAAGTGCTGGGATTACAGACGTGTGCCAACGCACCCAGCTGGTATGGGTCTTAAATGTCCCACAAAGGCCCATCTGCTTTAGGCCTAGTGGCCAGCCTATGGCGCTATTGGGAGGTGATAGAACCTTTAAGAGGGTGCCACCTTGGAGGAAGTTAGGTCATGGGGTGTGCCCTTGCCCTCTGTTTCTCTGCCCTCAGGGGAGCAGCTTTACTCTGCTACCTGCTCCCCGTCCTGAAGCTGTGCTGCCACAGGTCCCAAAACAACAGAGCCAGCTGACCATGGCTGAAACCTCTGAAATAGTGAGTCAAAATAAACCTTTCCTAGCCGGGCGCGGTGGCTCAAGCCTGTAATCCCAGCACTTAGGGAGGCTGAGACAGGAGAATTGCGAGTTCAAAGCCAGCCTCAGCAACGGCGAGGTGCTAAGCAACTCAGTGAGACCCTGTCTCTACATAAAACACAAAATAGGGCTGGGGATGTGGCTCAGTGGTCGAGTACCCCTGAGTTCAATTCCCAGTACCAAAAAATAAAATAAATAAATAAATAAATAAACCTTTCCTCCCTTTAAGTTGATTTACCTCAGGTGTTTGTCATAGCGACAGTAAACTGACTAGCACACTTGGCTATAATCTGAGTCAAGAGAGTCTGAGGCCGCTGTTGGTGGGTGGACACACTGGTTGATTTAGGAATGTTTATTTGCAAGATAGCTTTGGGGTGAGACCTGGGGTCATGCATGGCCTCCTGGGGACATCTCTGGATGCAGGCTGTGTGGGCAGCGCCCGTGCCTTCTTTCCTGCCCTCAACCCTACAGCAGCACCTCAGGCTCAGCCTTCCCTGCAGACTCCCATCAGGGGGGCGGGTCTGAGGCTCGGCTACCCTGGTCACCTCTCCTGTCCTGGTCCCTTGGATCAATGATGCCTCCAGGGCATGCCATGGAGGACAAGGGTGTGGGAGACCAGAGATGGATCCAGATGTGGAGAGAAGCAGCAGTCATTTTAATGAGATGGATCTGGGAGAAAGAAGGACGTGAAACCAGTTTACCTCTACAAAGCCCAGGTGGGGCCAGGACGTGGCTCAGTGCTGGAGTGCTTGCCTAGCAGGGGCAAGTCCATGTGTTCAATCCCCGGCACCACAAAAAGAAAGAAAAGGCACAAGGAAAGCTGGTCACAATGGCAGGGACATGCCTCCTTTGCTTCTCCCTTTCTGCCTGACAGACGGGAAACGTGGACAAGGTAGCAGTAAGCTCTGGTCTTACTTCTCCCTCTCCCTCTCGTTTCCTTCCAGCCCACACAGCCAGCCAAGAGGCTTGTTTTGTTTTGTTTTTGGTATTGGGGATTGAACCCAGGGGCACTTAACCACTGAGCTACATTCCCAACCCCTTTTACTTTTTATTTTGAGACAGTATCTCACCAAATTGCTTAGGGCCTCACTAAATTGCTGAGGCTGGCCTCAAACTTGCGATCCTCCTGCTTCAGCCTCCCCGAGCCGCTGAGATTACAGGCATGCATCACCGTGCTGGCTTGACCTTGGTTTTTAATTTCCCTCTTCAAAGGAGAAATTCCCCTCATTGGCATCTGGGCAGAGGCTGTGAGTGTCTGCGTGGGGCTCCATCTTAGCTACTTACTAGCTGGGATCTTAGGTAAGTTATTTAACTTTTGTACCTCAGTTTCCTCATTTGTAAACATGGAAATATCGCTCCCCTCCCGGGGTTGTAGTGAGGGTTACCTGGCTTCCTCACATAAAATGATCAAAACAGCATCCAGGAAGCATCCGACAGTGGATGGGCAGGTGCGCTCAGCTTCTCTGATTTGCACACCTCAGCAAACACTATCAGCCTCGGTTTGGAGGCTGAGATGTCTGGACCAGCGAAAGGAAACACAATCTCCTTTTTATTTTGAAAATGTTATTTGCAGGTTCACATCCACTTATCCTAACACTCCTGGGCCCAGGATCTTGTCCGTGGACCACTTCCTGCCTCTGTCCTGTGCCATTTCTGTGGCTGTTTCTGCCACTATGACATGAAGGCTGATTTGGTCACTTACTGGTAAATCATAAGCAACGTGTGTGGCGAGTGGACAGTGAGTGGGTTATTTTGGTTTTACATAAGAAGGTGGGAAACAATGCTTTTCTTAGAGTAATGATCTAGAGACAGAGAAAATGGAAGTTATT
>PVHX01036494.1:0-10777 GCA_004024805.1 Geosciurus inauris
GCTTTAACGATGTTGAGGAATGTTCCTACTATCCCTAGTTTCTCTAGTGTTTTGAACATGAAGGGGTGCTGTATTTTGTCGAATGCTTTCTCTGCATCAATTGATAGAATCATGTGATTTTTATTTTTAAGTCTGTTGATGTGATGGATTACATGTATTGATTTCCGTATGTTGAACCAACCTTGCATCCCTGGAATGACCCCCACTTGATCATGGTGCACTATTTTTTTAATATGCTTTTGTATGCGATTTGCCAAAATTTTATTAAGAATTTTTGCATCTATATTCATCAGGGATATTGGTTCATGCTTCATTCTTTTTCTCAGCTTTTACTGCTGTCCTTCTACTGTTGTAGAACACCTCAGGATGTGACATCACATTTAGTTGTCACATTTCCTGAGACTCCTCTTGCTGTGTGCATTTCTCAGACTTCTCTGTGTGTTTTAATAACTTTGAGGCTTTATTTAATTTTTAAAATATATTTTATTGAACTCAGTATATCCAGAATGTTATTTTTTATCATGTAATCAATATATAAGTTATGAGATAGTTTACATTCTTTTTAAGGCTTTTTTTTTTTTAGAGCAATGTGTGGTTCACAGCAGAATAGAGGTAGGTACAGAGCCCCCCCATTATCCGTATCTCCCACCAGGAAAGTGCATTTGTTGCAGTGAATGAACCTGCATGTATGTGTCTGTAGTTGACTTGAGGGTTAAGTCTTGGTGCCCTGTCTTCAATGGATTTGAATAAATTTATAATTTCATGTACCCACCATTACAATGTCATAGACTGCAAATTGGTGCAACCAATCTGGAAAGCAGTATGGAGATTCCTTAGAAAACTTGGAATGGAACCACAATTTGACCCAGCTATCCCATTCCTCAGTCTATACCCAAAGGACTTAGAACAGCATACTACAGTGACAAAGCCACTTCAATGTTTGTAGCAGCTCATTTCACAATAGCTAAACTGTGGGACCAACCTAGATGCCCTTCAATAGGTGAATGGATAAAGAAACTGTGGTATATATACACAATGGAATATTACTCTGCATTAAAAGAGAAAAAAATTATGACATTTGCAGGTAAATGGATGGAGTTGGAAAATATCATGCTAAGTGAAGTAAGCCAATCCCAAAAAGCCAACAGCCAAATGTTCTCTCTGATAAGTGAATTCTGATTCATAATGGGAGAGGGGGCATGGAAAGAATGAAGGAACTTTGGTCAAAGGTGAGGGAGGGGAGAGAAGGGGACATGGGGCCAGGAAAGATGATGGAATGGGATTGGACATCACTGTCCTAGGTTCATATATGACTGCACATATGATGTGACTCTACATCATGTACAACCAGAGAAATGAAAAGTTGTGCTCCATTTGTATACAATGAATCCAAATGCATTCTTCTATCATGTATACCTAAGTAGAATAAATACATTAAAAAATGTTATATTTTCACTGCCCTAAAAATCCTCTGTGTTTTGCCTAATCCTCTCCTCCAACTCTTAGCAACCACTGATTATTACTATGCATTATAGTTATATATATATTATAGTGGGGTTCATTTTGATATATTCATAAATGCATATAACTGGTTTCTCTATTTCAGTCCCTAGTACCTCCTTCCTCCCCCGACCCCTTTCCTCTGCAATTCCTCTGACCTTGAGGGCTTCAGTAATGTTGTTCAAGCATATTGTAGGATGCTGCACTGTTGAAATTTGTCTGATGTGTTCTCATGATTAGACTGGGATTGAGGGACATTTGATGGAAGATTACTGATGTAAAGTATCTTGTTTATCACATCATTTTCTGGCTCTATGCTATCAACATGGTATATGGTTGTTGATGCTGCCCTTGTTCACCAAGCCAAGGGAGAGTTCTTCAGGTCTCTTCACCATAAAGTTGACTCCTTTCTTTTCCCCACCTGCTGTTCTACAACTGAGACAGAAGGAAGTCCCTCTATGCCTCCTGCCTGGAGGGGTGGGGTTCACACTCCACCTCTCTTCAGCGGGGATCTAAGGAAATTTGTCTCTCTGCCATTTATTTATGTAATCATTTATTTGTAGCAACATAGACTCATATTTATTTTATACTTAAAACTTCATAATCTAATACTTTAATTTGTCACTTAGCTGTTGGATCCTTAACCAATGGCTGGCCACTGTGTTCCTTTGGCACAAATCAGTCATTGGAGAGTCGGCTTCCTTCCTTCTTTCCTTCTTCCCCTACCCATGCTCCCTGCCTTTTCCCCTTGCATTCTCCTCCCCTTCTGAGGTTATGTAAATGGTACATTTTTCCATTACCTTCTTCACCGAGGATATTTAACATTCTTTTGTAACAGAGATTATCACACTCTGCATTCTGTCCTGAGATTCCTCCAACTTCCTAAATGACTTTTTAATGTGTATTCATTAAGGTGCACTTGGTGCTGTGATGTTCTCTGGGTTCTGACAGTTGCCTAGTGTCCTGGATCTTCAACTGCAGTGTCAGGAGGAATGATTTCACTTTCCTCCCCAAATTACTTGCCTGTCTTCTATTTAATTTTCTATTTAGCCCAGAAAACCTTTCAAACACAGATTTTTTTGTTGTCTCTCTCTAGTTTTTTACCTTTAGTAGAATGCCCTATGAAGAGAGTCATTGCATTGGGGTTCCTTCACTCAGCAATGTGCCTTGAGACTCACCCTGTCTTTGTGTGCCTGAATAGCTCATTTATTTTTATTACTGAGTAATATTCCATTATATGAATGTACCAGGTTTTTATCCATTCACTTATAAGAGGACGTTATAGTAGCTTTCAGTTTGGGAGATCACGGATACAGTTTCATTACATATTCATGAATGGGTTTCTGTGTGGCACTTTAGCCACTGAGGCATTTGTGAATCATATTTTCAATTTGATTTTCAGAGCGCTTGAGGATGGAGTAATTGAAGTAGCATTATGCCCCTGCTATACTTGAAGGAGCCTCAGATTAGAAGAGGTCCTTTCCTCTCCTCACTTCTCCTTACTTTTCACCATTGGCAAACGGCTGAGCTGGGCTTAAAAGTACCTCTTCTAAGCCTGCACGTCATCTTCCTCCCATATATCATTCTGCTTCTCTGTACATTCTTTGAGAAAACAGTTGAGAACTCGGATGTGCTATCCAGATGATGGTAATTTCCTTTAGCCAGAGGTTCTCATTTTTCTTGCTTGTTTTTGTCACAACATGGATCTTCACAGAACAAAGTCAACAACAGCTTAATATTCCGTAATAGAAATGAAAATGGAAATAAAGAGCTCACCTGACACCTTGCTACTTGTCTTTAGGTTTCTTCACTTAGAGCATGCTGCTAGGGCACTTATTATTTTGCACATACTTTTGCTTTATTTTTTGAAATCATTTTGGATGATTTATTAAAACTATTTAAAGTTAATACTCATTATAATAGGTGGCCCTTGAGTGTTGACCAGGTATTAGACATAGAGCTAAGCATTTCATTGGCCTAACTTCATTTATTCCTCCCACAACCCTCAGGAGTGGCTTATATATTATTATCCCCACAGTACACATTGAGGAAACTAAGGTTCAAGCAAAATTATGTAACTGGCCCAGAGACCTGCAGATTATAAGAGGGAGGAAAGGAGCTTGGGATCTGTTTGAGCTTCACTGTTCGTGACCTTATCAATGATTTCCAGAGATGCATTACCTTCAAAAGCAGAGTGGTCTTTCTGGAGCTGTGCCCTCGATTTTGAGGGTGAGGCAGAAGGAATGCTAATGTGAGGGTTCAGCTGCAGCACCCCATGTCAGGGCCAACTAGACAAGTGTGTTTCATAAACACAGCTCCTGAACAAAAGTTGCACCTCAGGAAAGAGGAAATGTTGTTTCCCATGGTGACACCATCTAATAAGAACAGAGCTGCTCTGGGGCACTGGCCCATTATGTTGAAGTGATAATAGAGCAATTAGCTTCCTTCCTCATTTTCCCATGTCAACCCAGGGGTAAGATGTCACACTGAGCAAATATACTAAATTATATTAAACTTAATGTTAAATTTGAAAATCTTAGCTGCTGGCTGCAGAGAGATTAGCAGGCTCCAGCGATTTTTCTTTCCCAGCTCATACCCCAGCCCCAGCCCAGTGAGAAATCTCAGGCACAGACCTACTTCTTTTTGTCAAGTACAGCATAGCTTTCTACAGGCACCTCCAGGTTGGCTCTGTGAGATTTGCTGTGACAACTCTTGGTACAGCTTAGTGGAGTGACTCTCATATAGCCAGTAATGCACATGTCTTGGGAAGAATAGAAGCATTGCGCTGGGCAGAGTGCTGAGCATGAGGATGAGGACTGTCTGCCCAAAGTGCACCCCCCAACCCCAGGGTCCTGGTGCAGGCAGCATCACTGGTGTTATGGAGCCAGAGTTGTGCAAGAAAATAGAAGGGAACCTCAGCACATTTAGTACCTCATTACCTGCAGAAATTCAGAAGGCTTTCATATTAATGGTGATGTGAGAGTCACTGAATTTCAGTGAGAATCACTGAATTTCTCATGGCTCTGTTCATAAAGTTGAACTGAGAGACTATGGTCTTGGAGCTATGAAGGCCACACTTACACATTTGGCAAAAGTTCACTAACGACCTGCCAGTTACCAGATACTATTTTAGGTTCTAGGTTTGCCTAGTCTATTGTGGTATGTTCATTGACCCCTTCTGAAGGAAACCTACAGAGGGAAACATTACTATTAACTAAACTCTAGATTTTATCTGGCATCCATCAGTTTTCCCATTAATGTCCTTTTTATGATTCTGTAGCAAATCCAGATGCCATGGTTAAATCATCAAGTCTCCTTAGTGTCTCTGGATCTGTGACTGTTTCTTTGTCTTTATTTTTCATCGTGTCCACAGTTTTGAGTAGTACTGGGCAGAATTTATGAAATGATCTTCAAATGATGTTTCTCTGATCTTTCCCATGAGTAGACAAGGATATAGGTCTTCGGAAATACCACAGGGATGAAGTGCCCTTTTTTAATATACCATCAGGTCACATGGAGTCACTGACAATGCCCTTGAGCACTTGCTGATGTAGTGTTGGACTGTTTTATCCACTGTAAAATGCTGTTTTCCTTTTCATACTCTGTATTTTGGAATTGATTCACTAAGGCCTACTCACACTTAAAAAGTGAGGATATTAAGCCATGCTTTCTGTGTGGCCAACGTGGTTCTACATGTATCTGGAATATATTTGGAATGCTTTTGTATGAAAGATGTGTCTCTTCTCTCCACTTATTCAGTAATTTATGTTGGTATATATTCATTTATATTCAGTTTACACATTGTGTTATGATCCCATCTGTTATTACTTACTTTGTTTCATAAATTTATCCAGGTTTGGACATTGGGAGCCCATTAATTCAGTGCTTGTGTGAAATGCTCCATCAATTTATGTTTTGAGCACTTCCTATCTCACTGATGCTACCTAGTGTTCCAGGTTCAACTTGCACTAGCCTGATTCTCTCAGCCATTTCTCTCAGGAGCCCAGACTCCTGTGCTTGGAGCATGGTATTTTGAAATTAAGGTCTGGGTGCTGGGAGTGATCCTTGTTGCAGAAATATCATGGCTCCAGGCTCCTTCAGGAGACAGAACTAGGGAATATAGGTATTCCCTACACTAAGCCAGGCATTCACCATTAACTGTTACTGTTCCTGCACCTGTCCATCTCTGTATGCACATTAAGATAAATATGGATTCATACTAATGTCACTAACCCAGTAGCACAAGCTTCTTGTAGTCTTCTATTCTTGCTTATCCATAATTTTCCTCTCCAGGGGTGGAAAACCTGACATCTACTAATATCAGCTATTTACCTGTTTTTTCAACCCCAGAATACACATTAAGTAGTTTTAGAATTGCTGACCTGGACCCTCATGGAAAATGGCTTTACCAACTGAAACACAGAGTTTATCATATGGTTCCTTTTTTCCTTCTCTTAACAATTTCTAGTCTGAACACCATTTTCGGAAGTTTCTTAGGTCATCTCCCTTCTCTCTCTACTCTCTCTCTCTCTCTTTTTGTTTTGTACCAGGGATTGAACTCAGGGGTACTCGACCACTGAACCACATCCCCAGCCCTATTTTGTGTTTTATGTAGAGACAGGGTCTCACTGAGTTGCTTAGCGCCTTGCCGTTGCTGAGGCTGGCTTTGAACTCACGATTCTCTTGTCTCAGCCTCCCTAAGTGCAGGGATACAGGTGTGCACCACCGTGCCCGGCTTCTCTCCCTACACTTTATAGTGCAGCTATATCTTACATTTATAATAGGGTTAGATTCATTTTTCACCCATCTACATTTCATCATGGAATCCCCCAACTTTCTGATTTATTATTATTAGGTCAAAGTTTACATTATATTAATGTTCCTTCTTTATAATGTAAAATCTCTGGATTTTGACAAGTACATGGAATCCTATATCCACCACTCAAATACCATATCAAACAGTACCATCACTCTACAATTTCCTCTGAAGAATACAGTCATTTAATATTTTATGCAATTTAAATAGAACAAATTTGCAGATCTTCCTAAAGCAGAAGCAATATATTGGCTAACTGTCTCCCTACCCAGTTCTTCCCTATTCCAACACTTTTTTGTACCCAACTACTCCTATATCTACCCTCCCCTGGAAAATATCGATCTATTTTTTATCCCTGTGGTTGTGCAAATTGCAGGCTGATATGTGAATGTGGTTATACAATATGCAGCCTTTTGATTCTGGAATCATTTACTTAGCAAAACACCTTTAAGATTTTTCCAGGTTTTGAATGAATCAATGAGAAATTTAATGTCAGCCACAAAGGATGGAAGGCTTGAGACTTTTTTTTTATGGTACCATGTAAATCTACTCCCTCCCCTAGACAGGACTTCATTAAATATATGACTTAGAGATAAATTTGTCTCCAAAATGAGACAAATTTTTAATTTATCTGTACTCGAGCAAGTGAAGGTTTTAAGCCATCTTTCATTTTTTTTTTGATTAAAGAATAATAAAATAATTTAATGTTTTATTCATTTAATATAGTACAAATTTCTCAGATTTCCTGAGGCAGATACTGTATGCTGGCCCACAGAACTTATCTGATGTCTTCCTATTTCAGTCCCTGTTCTTTGTCTTCCTCACAGTAGTGGAGGTTGCATGTACTTACTCTGATAATGCACACCTCCCTCTTTCACAGCTAGCTGTGGCCAATAGCACAGTTCTTGTCTGACTACTTCATACATCTCCCTTTCTCTTTCTTTCTGCCTGGAATATGGACATGCTGATGTTCATGTTGATCAAGGCTCAGTATCCATTTGGAGACAGTGAATGTAACAGGTAGAACAAATAGAAGGAGCCTGATTCCCTGTGGCACTGTTGTGCTATAGCACAAGCCCTGGATTTGCCCTGATCTTGCTTGTATAAGATGCTTGTGCAGCTTGTATCTCATCTGCTATGGTCATGTTTGCTGTTGCTAATCACCAAACTCAATGCTAACTGAGGCATACTGCAGTTGTGCTATATACAGGGGTACAGAGATGTTCAAGAAGTGTCTGCCGATGACTAGCAATTCAGTGAAATCACTATTTTTTATGAAATTAACTATGTTGAGTCCTCATTAATTGAAACATACTGTGCTAGACTTCTGTAGCTATGAAAATAACCTAAAATTTGTTTCTTCCATAAAGAAGCTTATGACACAATCTAGACAATGCTGTGTGTATTTAAGAGAACCTTGGACTTGGAAATGAAATCTAGGTTTAGTGTATCTCTTAATTATCCATGTAATACACCTTTATTTATGCATTTGTTGCTGCTGTTTGTTAAATACTTATTTATGATATACCAGGAATTCTGTGATGAAACCGTAACATAAACACTTGCTCTTAATATACTATATGCATGTATATGTGTATGTATATATATATGTGTGTGTGTGTGTGTATACACACATATATATAATTAGGATTTAGGATTATTGCATATTTTGGAGAAAACTGGGGGACAATAAAATGAGCATTCACACAGCTAGTGAATGGCAGAGCTATAATTCAAATTGAGGGGTGTCCAAATTCAACCTATTCCAGCTTCAACATCCTCTTCTACAAAGTGCTTGCTGTAAATTTTTTGCTACCTCACAATGCTTTTGTTAGAGCTGAGAAGAAAGTGAAATTGTGATTGGAGGTAGGTTTTTTTTTTATCATACTTTGCTCTAGAGTTATTAGGTATTCCTATACCTGGCATATGACATAAATTCAGAGATAAATTCATGTGAACAGTGAGGATAAATAAAAATTATGTGACCAATTAATTCTGTATCAAGACAGACTATGATAAGTGGAACACAGTGCAAAGAGAATTAGAAGAAAAAGATTGATTCCAAAGTTAGGCATGTAAAAGGACTCAATACCTGTTGTGCTAGCTTTGTGTAGCTGTGACCAAAATGCCTGACAATAATAATTTGGAGGAGGAGAACTTTATCTTGAGGCCATAGTTTCAGAGGTGTCAATCTGTGGTCAGCTGACTCTACTATTCTGGGTCTGAGGTGAGACAGAACATCATGGTGGGAAGGCATGGTGAAGGAGAGCCGTTGGCTCATTGCATCCGGGAATCAGAGAGCACTGCCATGGGAACAAGATACTCTCCAAGGCCATGCCCCCACTGACCTACTTCCTCCAGCCACACTCTACCTGCCTAAAGTTACCACTCAGTCTTCATTCCAAATTATTATCAAATGGATTAATCCACTGATGAGGTTACAGCTCTCATAATTGCATCATTGTACCTCTGAATATTCCTTCATTAACAGGAGTTTTTAGGTGACACTTCCTATCCAAATCATAATGGAGCTGATGACAACACATTTGCATCTTCAAAGACGACTGGGACTTTGTGCATCTGTGAGATCCCCTCAGTGAGTATCAGGTATTTGTGTGCAGGTTCTCACCTCCAAGTGTATACCACAGGCATCAGTGACAGGAAGCACATTTTCCACTTCTCATGGCTCAGTGTTCTCAGCACAAGCCTTGGGCATGATGTGTGCTGATGGGGCTTTAATGGGGATGCTTTGATTTAGCAAGATCCCTTACTGTCTTGAGGACAAACTGGCAATAGTTTACTTTCTAATCTATCACTTAGAAATGTCTGAAGCATCTCTCCTAGATGTTCAAGAACAAGATTCTAATGTGTCACAAGAAAACACTCTAAGGGCTTTAGAGATATTTTGTCATTGTATTTCCTCCTGTGACATTTTGCTGTGTTTCCTCCAGAACAAAATGTGAAGAAATGTCATCAACAAAATGGAAAATACAAGTTTAGACTCATCTATTATATGTGTATTGTGTCAGTTCTATAATTTTTGTCTAAAGGGCATTGAAATCCATGGAAAGAAAGGGAGAAAAAATCCATCGAAGTGAATGGTTCAATTAATTCATTAATTTTTGAAAAAATTTATCCAATGTCTAATAAATATGTCAAGCATCATTTTAGGCATTAGGAATACAGCAGTGAACTGAACAGTCTTGATGGTTTGGGTATATTATTTAAAAATATCTGTACATTTGTCTTTTACTCCTTGTTCCTAATTCTTACCCCCAAAAGGCTATATTAAGTGTCACTATACAAGTAGCTTTTGGGGGCATAAAGCTCATTGTTTTTTGTATTTGATTATCTTGTCATGCCTAGATCAGTGTCTGTGTGTAGGTCAGGGTCAATGGGAAAGAAACATGGGAATTTAAAAAGAAAATGGGCTTTGGAGTCAGATAGAAATTAGCATTAGATATAACCTTCATTTAATGATAATCACTTGTTAACTATTTCTTGAGTGGCTACTCTGTGCTAGGTATAGAAGTCACAGTGGGAATCAGGACAGGCTTAGCCAGCCCCTTCTTTTCTGTGGCTCATATTCTATTGAAGAGAGACAGAATCAAATTGGTGTGTGAGTTTATCAGAAACAGTCATCTAGAGATTTATTGGAGAACATGCTTGTGAAGGAAACAGAGTAAGGGACAGGGAGAGCATAGAGTCATCAGGCAGTGTATACCCGAGGCTTGAGGAAGAGACGAGGAGGACGGGAACATGTGTAGAAAAGTCTCTGCATGGTTCTTATGAAGTGTTGATAAAGCTGTGGGTCCTGTAGCCAGGTCAGCAGTCAGAGGCATCCTGCACTCGCCAGGAAGGGCCTGCTTTGTATGGCTCAGGCTCTGTCCCGGACTGGGGGTGGCTGATGGGCAGGTGTCTTCAGTGCTCAGTCACTGAATTTCACATTCCTCATTCAGGGATCCCAGAGGTGACTTTGCATGGCCTCCATGACAAAGGGCATTATGTGTTTTGGTTGGGAAGCAAAGGGTTCTATGGGAACATACCACGATGGCCTCAGTTGTCCCTGAGGAAGGGATGCTTGGGGCAATATGTCAAACTTACCCAGGAGAGGAGACAAACCAGGGAGAGCATTTCAGGTACAGAAAATGGCATTTAAGACCTGGAGCTCACAGTTGCTGAAAGGACGGAAAGGAAAGCAGTCCGAAGATAGCATGTGAGATCAGAGAACAAGGGAGCAAGCAGGGGGGTGTTGGGGGAAGTGAAGTTGAAAGGTGGAGAAGCCGGGCGCGGTGGCTCAAGCCTGTAATCCCAGCACTTAGGGAGGCTGAGACAGGAGAATCGCGAGTTCAAAGCCAGCCTCAGCAACGGCGAGGTGCTAAGCAACTCAGTGAGACCCTGTCTCTACATAAAACACAAAATAGGGCTGGGGATGTGGCTCAGTGGTCGAGTGCCCCTGAG
>PVHX01036495.1:0-10775 GCA_004024805.1 Geosciurus inauris
AAAATATATGGCAGCCTTAACAGCATATTACTATGTGAAAGAAGAAAATCTAAGTACATTACATATGGTGTAATTCCAACTATATGACATTCTAGGAAAAGCAAAACTAAGGTGATAGTAAAATGATCAGTGATTGCCAAGGATTCTAGGAGAGGGGAGGGAGGGAGAGAAGGAGAGAGATATAGGTTGAACTCAGGGGATATTTAGGGCAACAAAACTATTCTATATGGTACTATAATATACAGGTTATAATACATTTGTCAAAACCCATAGAACATAAAGTGCACAGAGTAAACCATAATATAAGCTATTGACTTTGGTTGATATTAATGTGTCAATGTTGGCCTATGATTGTACAAAATGTATCACACTGGTTTGAAATGTTCATGGTGGGGGAAGCTGAGTAGGCAGAATGGAGAAGATATGTAAGAACTCGCTGTAGTTTTCTGAACAGTTTGCTGTGAATCTAAAATATATCTAAAAAGAATTTAAAAAATTAGAATTGATAAACAGGTTCAGCTAGTTTACAAGCTACAAGATCAACAAATATAATGGTTATATTTCTATACACTAGCAATGAACAATCTAAAAATAGATTTAAGAAAATAATTCTTATTATGATAATATCAAAATAATAAAATAGCCGGGGTTTAATTTAGCCATTCTTTCCCTTTTTCAATCCCAGCCCTGAATTTTGGCTTCATACTTGCATTCTGGCTATATTTATTGCCTCAGTTATTAATTATCTGTAATTCTGAATATTATCTCAAATCTATTCTCATCCCCATCTTTACATTATCTTGTTTATCAGCATGATTGTCTTTTGATTTTATTACTGTTTTTCCCCCCCTTGGGAAGAATACTTTCCTCAATCACTCCTGTCTGATTTTCCTGAATTCCTGTTCTTGCTATATTTTTGTCAACAAACCTTGTGTCACATCCTGGCATCCAAGACCTCTATGGTGTACCTCAGCAGCACTTCTGTTATCACTCACTATTGCCTCCTTTTAGGTTAGGCAGGATTCAAATTATACCTCTGCTTTCCTGAACAAACATTATGCTCACATATCTCTTGTCTTAAACAGATTTTTCCTTTCTGAATATATCCTTTTCCTTGTCCCAAATATAATCAATTCAAAGCTTTACATTATTCAAATTGAGTCTCAAATGCCATTTCTAACCTCAGGCTTTTGCTTAAAATATCTATTTCCATCTTTTATCTTATATCCCTGCAATCTGCCTCCTTGTTTTTCTTTTATTGTATTGTATAACTCTTTATGAAGACATCATGTCTGAGCCACTTTAATCATCATTCCTAATGTATTCTTGTGTATTTTCTCTTAGCTTTGAGTAGCTTTTGTGAAGTCCTTTGAGTATGTAGGGTCAATGATCTTCTTTACAACAAATTTAAGTCATCCATTTACTATTCTAACTTTTTAACACTTGTTTTAAGTTCTTCTGACTAACCTGAGTACAGTTAGCTGTGTCAACAGTTCCATGATATTGTCAATCAGTAGCATTTAAAAACAAAAACATCCAATTCCGAGCTGGGGTGGTAGCTCAGTGGTAGGGCGCTTGCCTCGCATGTGTGAGAGGCACTGGGTTTGATACTCAGCAGCACATAAATATAAATAAATAAAGATATTGTGTCCATCTACAGCTAAAAAAATTAAAAAGAAAAAAACCATCCAATTCCTCTTCTACTAACTCCGTATATTTCAAGTAATTTGGATAGCATCTGAATTTCTCTTCTTTGTATTAGGCCACTGACATTTATGACCCAAACCCAACCCCTATAGTCATGCTTTGTGTCTACATGTAAGAAAGGCTCCCTAAATAACTCCTCAAGAAGGTAGTATGTATTTTCATGTCACTGTGCTGAGACAGGTAAGGATATGTTTGGGGACAAACCACAAAGGAGTTAAGCACTGAAGAGGAGTTTAAAATATTTACTTTATAAGTTGAAATTAACAAATATCTATATGATATAATTTAATACATTGAATAAGCATTAGCAAACCTTGCACTTTCTAAGTCCAAGATCTAAAGGAGTGAAAAGAACAATTTTTACATTATGGTATTACCATTTGCAAATGGAATGATAGAGCCTTTATTCTAATTCATGAAATAAATGGGGTTTGGGAAGGTGGAAAGCAAACGTTAAGCACTTTTGAAAGTCCAATCCTTCCAGGCCACTTGAAACCCATTTCATGCACGAGAAGACTAACATTCTAAGTAGAATCTTGTGATCTGAATGTGCTCAGCTTTTCTTTAGGGAAAAGTCTACACCCAGATGAATTCTGTTAATGAGGATATACCAAGGAAAGTAATAATGAAAGCACTCCTCATGAGCTCCTAATTCCAACTAAAGGTTTTTATATATGCTGGAACTACTAAAAAATTAACAGTGAGTTATTTATCAATTTACAGAAGAACAGAAAGTGAAATTTCTGAGTTCTGTACTAATGACATTCCTATATATAAATACATTACTATTTGCAAGTGTTTCCTTTCAAGGGGAAATATCTTGTCAAGACACATTACTTCATTATTTTTCCAAACCATTGGTTTCAAATTAAAACTTGAGAAATATTTTCTTACATATTCTAAAATCACTTTATTTATCTAAGACTGCCCCTCCTATTGGTGTTTTCTTAATCTTTAACTAGGATACTATGGACTTCCATATTCTTATTATGTAGTATAGTTAATTTAATTTTTTGGTCTGATTTACACTTATTCCTCTCTCTTGTGCTGTTTTATGCATTTGTACTTCTACTTTAATTGAAGTAAAATGAGTTTATACTTATGTTTAGAACTTTCTCATATTTGTTATTTAAAAGGTACATTCTGGTGACTTCTAACCTGAAATTGTAATGTCCTTGAGAAATATTATATGTACTCTCCATGATATTGTCAGTGATGGTAGATAAGGAGTTCTATATAAATTAGGGAAAACTCAGGTTCTTGTATCAAAGGGTAAAGTGCTAAGTTTGATGAAAAGAGAATATATTCTTCATAATTTTTATAGTAAATATCAAGATTGGTTCTTTTGTATTTAATCATATTTCTTCACATTTTCCATTATAAATGATATAAAACTTACTGGATAACTTTCTCAGCAGCATTTAGTAAAATGATTTCCTAACTACAATGAATATTCAAAGGCTTTGGATGTTAACTGGCCTATACTTAGCCAGAATTACATTGCAGAGGACTTTTGACATCAAGATAGAGTTTCAGAAGTGTTAGAAGTGTCCAGCTTACAGAGGACTCTGAATTAGATTAGGTAGTGATTTATTCCAGTTAAGTATAACTGCTAGTTATCTAATGTCATCTAGTTATCTATATATTTGCTTGTTTTTTTGTTTGGTACCAGGGATCAAACCCAAGATTACTTAACCACTTTGCCACATCTTCAGCCCCCTCCCATTTTTTAAAAATTCAAATATATATATGGGTTGAACCTTTATTTTTATTTATTTATATGTGGTGCTGAGAAACTAATCCAGTGCCTCACATATGCTAGGCAAGTGCTCTAACCACTGAGCAACAACTCCAGCCCCTTCAACCCTTTTTATTTTCTATTTTGAGACAAGGTCTCACTAAATTGCTTTGGCTGGCCTTGAACTTGTGATCCTCTTGTCTCAGCCTCCTGAGCTGCTGGGTTTATAGGCATGTGCCACCACACTTGGATATGTTTGCATTTATTTATGTCATCTATATCATTGAAAGCAATCATAGTAACATAATTTCATTTATATCATTGAAAGCAATCATAGTAACATAAATTTATGTTTAAACAAATTTTCATTATGAAGTGATCATGGTTAATATCAATAGTGCTAAGTCATGTTGATGATATGATCCCCTGATATGATGTGATGACAATGGTGATTTACCTCTATGGTATTTCTCTGAAAGTATATAAGTCCAGTCTAATTATAAGGAAAATACCAAAGTCTGATAGAATGACATTCTACAAATTACTTGACCATACTTCTGAAAGCTGTTAAGGTCATCAAAAACAAAGGGAATCTAAGAAAATGTCACAGAGCACAGAGGACTAAGAAGACATAATAACTAAATGTAATGTGATAATCTGAATGGGATTCTGGAACAGAAAAGATCACTATATATATATATAATGTGTGTACATCAGTTAATAATGATGTATCAATATTGGTTTATTAGCTGTGACAAATGTATTACATTTTTTAAAGGAAAATTATATCTGGGGGATATAAGAAATCTCTGTAATATTTTTATAATTTTTGGTACAAATGGCAATCTTTAAAAGGTTATTTTAAAATAAATAAAATAAAGCATACTGAAATGGAAACATCCTTTCTCTCCTCACATACTTGTAAAATACAGAAAAGTGTATGAATCAAAGATTACAAAGGGTATTTACAAAGGAGATAGAGCCCATATTTCACAGAAAGGAAAGATAAATTTCTTTGAAATAAAAAGAAAATAAATGCGATTGTTAGGAAGAACTTGATATAGGCAATACCATTTCTTTAAGAAATATTTTTTAGTTGTAGATGGACACAATATCTTCATTTATTTATTTTTATGTGGTGCTGAGGATTGAACCCAGTGCCTCACGCATGAAAGGCAAGCGCTCTACCACTGAGCTACAATCCCAGCCCAGCAATACCATTTTGAAACATATTCTCCATCTTAGAATGAGTCACCTCACAGTCTCTCTGACTCAACTTGACCTTAAACCTCGGACAGTACTCCAGTATCATGCAAAGAAAGGAAACTGTTATCTGGGACTATAATCCGGAAAACATCTGATTTCACCAGTAATAGGGACCACCTCAAAGAATGGAGGTGAAGACCAAAAGGACCCTTCCCTGATTTCGCCCTAGCAACAGCCTAACCACGAAAATTCCTCCACTCCCTCATGCCCCTTCATGTACCCCAGGCTGTGAGCAGAAGACAGGTTTGGCCTGTGTGAAGCAACATCACAAAATGGCAATACTTTTATTACAGAACTTCATTCTTACTACCAACCAGAATGCAGAAAAAAAAATCTCAATAAACAGTTGTAATTGAAAAAGAACCTCTAAAGATATGTGTCATTATTAGAAATGTGAAATGAGTATACATAATATTGGAATAAGAATAAAATGATGTCATGATAATGTAGTGCATTAATTTTCTGAGATTTTGTAAAGAAACTGAAATCTTTTATTTCTCTTTTCAGAATAAAAATTACACAAAAGCCCACTGTTTAAAATAAGAATAGCTTTCATGCCCAAATGGAAATAGAGAATCCAAAGTTTTCTCTCCTTCCTTCAAACAGCTTTGCCTCCACCTCTCATGATCATTACAAGATCCTAAAGTCTGATGGAACAATATTAGGATAGATAAGTTTAATTCATTTTCATCATATACATTGTGACTGAGTGGTTTTTTAAGATCTAAGAGAGAGCTGTGGAAGTCCTAGGACTACCAACAAATAAGGTTTCATGGTGAGTCAACCAAGATTTTTAAATATTCTTTCCTCAATCAAGAAATTAGTAACTTAATTCTGATTGCAGATAAATGTCTAAAATTGAAAACTATGTACAGATAAGTAACAAACACTAGAGATAAGTAAGTGAATAAATAAACAAACAAAATTTAAAAAGAGAATACACATTACTAGATGTATTTCAGAAGGTTTGCTGCCTGTGACCTCCAAGACCTCTAAATAATTGAAGGAGCCAAAGGCAGAATCTAACAACATGCCTTATAGAAGTTATTAGACTTACTAAACTATGAAAGTACTTTGTTTCATATTTCAAAACATTTTGATCATATTGTTCATAATTTATTTTCAGCATATGTTCAATAAATATTTTTGGAAGAATGAATGAATAAAAGTATAAAAGGTAACATTTGCTTATTCAAAATGTGGAGCCTGCTCCCTACCAGAACTTATACATCTATGGAAGAAATTCACTGCCACAATTGCTCACCTAACTCCATGTTCCCAAATGTTGATCTCTAAATTTAGAACCGTGATTGGTAGCCAGACCTAGGTTCTCTGGTTGATTTTGTGCTCAGTTTTTCTCATAGACTCTGGAAATTTCCCTCCCCCCTCATCCTGAGGCCCCTCATTAACTGAGGGTGTCCTCTCTGGCCCCATTCCTTGGCATATGACCATTCTGACCCATTTTTTTTAAAGTCCCATTAATATTCCACAATTTTAAATCATGCTTGGATGAATTATGTTACATGGGCATCAGTGCATAATTTTATATGGATGAAGGACCAAGTTTTTCCTTCAACCGAATTAGAAAACAGAGAAACAAAAATAAAATAATTGTGAGACACATTTGCTGCTGAAGGAAAGATAAAACATGGAGGTGTTTTGGCCTAAAATTGACAATCATTGTTTCTGTTTATTTCTTAGTGACACATGATCACATGACCCTTTATAACTACAAATGGACAATGCAGTCTTCCCATGTACCCAGGAGAGAGAAAAAAATATATGGATGGGTACTTACAATATCTCCCATAAACTGTTAAATATTATGTGGTCATTAAAGAGCAAATATTATAATTTATTATAACAACTATTTGCATTTTTGGAGGAGTTTCCAGGAAGTACGATTTGTTTTGCAATTTGCCAGATTTCTCAAAAGTATACTATGATATGGTACTTTTGAATACAGGATAACATCTAATTTTATAAACGACACTAAGTTTCTACAAGGGGGATTCATCCTTTTTCATAGCAATTTTCAACACAGCTCTTTGAAATAAACTATAATCTCAGTAGGTTAAGAACTTTCTTCTTCCTTTTGTGTATAAACAAAATCTTAACTTATGAGTCTCTGATATCTTTTTCATAAGTGAGTGTGTCTAAACACTTGTATAGGTTCTATTAAGCACAATAAAACCATGATGTTCCCTAAAGGAAAAGACACAGACAAAAGGCAGTGGAAAGTAGTGAATCTTAACATATTTACCAAGAAACTGACAAGGGAGAGAGATGTCTCAGAAGAAGGGTCCAAAGAGTTCCCAGAGAGAAGGGGATACTTGACTCAGGACCAGCAGCGTTCTTGACTTACCTGATGGAAAAGAATTCCATCACACACCAGTCAGAGACATAGAGGTTTATTTAGGAAAGTAGGTGCACATTCAAGAAGCAGAGAGAGAGAGAGAGATTTATCCTTTTTCACAGCAATTTTCATAGCAATTTTTTTAAGGACTATGCAAGCAATCTCAAAAGAGAGATGCATTTGGAGGTTCCTAGCTTTTCTTTTAAAGGAAATTTGGTGAAGGGTGGGTATAGGAAGCTGTGCAGTAATGATCAAACTGTCTATCTTCTGTTGTTTGGTCAATCTCAGGATCTTCAGGCTGATGTGATCTTCATTGTTTGATTGGTAAATAGCAATGGAAAGTCCCCTGAATTATAGGCTTCTCAAAATATTATATCTTCACTTAATCTTATTATACCTTGATCTTATTATTATAACTTAACTTATTATCTCTTCACTTAATCTATTTACTGGGAGTTTAATTAACACTACTCAGGGAGATTTACAGATTTCTCTAGAATTTGGGAGTAACAGGTCTGAAAAAGAGACTGGTTGAGGGAATGACAGGCCTGGAACAGTATGCAGAACTTCTGAATTAAAATCTTATTGCTTTATCCTTCCTTTATGTCTCCTTTCTACCTTTTAAAATTTCTTCTGTCTTACTTCAAACCCATTTTTCCACCTTCTAAAAAGACTCCAGAGAGTTTAGAAATCCAGACTCTAGAGTTTTCTTACACAATGATTTCCATGGCCTTTCTTCTTTTACCACTTATAGAGAAAGCTTTGATGTTTAACTACCCGTAGATGCTCCCTCATAGGTATATATGTTCAGTGGCTGGTTTCAAATAGATGCTTCATTCTACCAGATAGAGTGGCTTCAAAACCTCAATGATATAAACTAAGAAATAGTAGATTTTCTCCAGACTCTATTCACCAACCCATTTGGAAAACACAGTGACAGTAGGGTGAAAACACACAAGGATGAGGCACAAATTTCAAACTTCACTATCTAAAGTGAACATTTAGATGGAAAGGGATGTTACTATCAAATGAGTATCAAGGAGAACAACTCCCAAGGGCATCTACAGGGGGTAAGAGATCTCCATATCAGAGATGAATCTGAGCTATTCCACTGGTAGCAAGGTGTAACCTTCAGAGAAGGAAGAAATGAAGAGCTGGTCATTAGGTTAGGTTCCAGAGTTGGACTGGAGGACACACTGGGGAAGGAAGCCCCAAGAGAAGAGCATCGTAATATAAGAGCTGGAGCCGGACAAAAATGCTTCTCTTGGGCAGAATCAGCTCTTATGGAAACAAGGTTAATTGGAGCAGAATCCAAGGTAAATGAAGCCTGTAGACAATCTTAAAATTATGATTGGATTGCATTTTCACCTTTCTCCTTTATACCTGCTTTTAGTACACTGCCTATATGATTATTTCTTTGTACTCCCATAGACGTTATGGAAGAGTTAGAAAATAAATGAATCAAGAGACAAAAGATGTGCCTTGGCTAGAAGGAACAGAACAGAGTGGGCTCTAAGATGAATTTAAACTAGAGGTCAAGCCGGGCATGGTGGCGCAAGCCTATAATCCCAGCACTTAGGGAGGCTGAGACAGGAGAATCTCGAGTTCAAAGCCAGCCTCAGCAAAGGCGAGGCGCTAAGCGACTCAGTGAAACCCTGTCTCTACATAAAACACAAAATAGAGCTGGGAATGTGGCTCAGTGGTCGAGTGCCCCTGAGTTCAATCCCCGGTACCAAAAAAAATAAATAAACTAGAGGTCAGACAGTCCCCAGCTCAGTCATCAATGAATCATGTGAACATGGGCATATTCCTGAACTCTCTGAGGGTTATTCATCTGTGGAGAGGATTTGATAATTCCTATTTTAAAATTTTGAAATGTGTATGTGCATTTCTTAGGGCAAGTTGAAGTTCAGGAACCTGTGGAAAGAAATTTAACTAAAGGTTGGTGAAGCTAAGTCAGAGGATAAGTGATTAGAAATTGTGAACACTTGGCCACAGCCCTACCATTTAATACTTAATTAAAGGTTAGACTTCTTAAGAATGAAAAGATGACATACATTAGGAGCCTAATCCTTTGTACATATACACATACATACACACATGTACATACATGCATACATATACACACTCAAAAACACACACAAAGAATTAAAAACCATGTAATACAATCAGAACATGTGACATTTATTTAGACTTTTATTCAAATAAAGATGCTTAAACAGAAACAATGGCACATATACTGTGGAAAATCAGAATAATATGAACACTGCCTGAATATCTGATGATATTAAGGAGTCATTGTTCAATATCTTTCATTTTAATGGTATAATGACCATGTCAAAATAAAATATTTTTTTCTTTTAGAGATATTTAACTATTTATGGATATAATCATGAGATGATTATAATTCACATCAAAATAATCATGATACATGTTTAGCTATGCATTGTTGAAGCTGAATGAATGGTATAGTCTTAGTATAATTTTATCCTTGATTGTATATATATTTTACATTTTACATAATAAAAAAGATTTGTTAAAATCCATATTATCTTATAGCCTTTCTTAATCCCTGATATTTGCTGTGGACTGAACCACATCCCTGCAAAATTCATATGCTGAAGTCCAAACCTCTAGTATTTCATAATGTGACTATATATGGCAATAGGAGCTTTAATGAGGTAATTTAATTAAAATGAGGTCATATGAGTGAGCCTTAATTTAATATGAATGGAGTACTTATTAGAAGAAGAGATTTGTACACAGCTATGCACAGAGGAAAGAGCATGTGAAGACACAATGAGAAGGCAGCCCATCTATAAGCCAGAGAGACCTCAGAAGAAACTAAATCTGCTAGCACTCTGAACTTAGATTTCAAGTCTCCAAACTTGTGAGAAAAAAAAATTCTGTTGTTAAATCACCCAAAAAAGAAAGAAAGAAACAAACAAACACACAGACTAAATCAGGAACACTAACAACTATCAAATTAAAAGTCTGGACTTATGGTAGGAAGGAGTTCATTCAAGAGTAGTATCAAAATATGGAGAATGTTCTGAACTCAAGATAGGCAGGCATCTCAAAATCAGACTGAAAAAGTGTTTTTCTTTTATAGAGAGAGGAAAGCAGGCATAGCAGACACTTTTTAAAGGAAACTGAACAAATGAGTGGGTGCAAGCACACAGCATGACCAGGACTGTCTGATTTTTACTGTGGTGAGCCAACTCACAGGGTGACTTGCTGAGAGAGAATATTCTGCTTTATATTTCTTACTCAGACCTGGGAGCAAGTCAAAGTTCAAGAGTCTGTGGAAAGGAAAGAAATTTGACTAAAGGTTGGTAGAGCTAATGCAGAGGATAAGTAAGGCAATTGGGAACACTTGGTCAAAGCCCTACCATTTAATACTTAATTATTGAAAGGTCAAATTTCTTGTGCAATATATACACAATAGAGTTTTATTCAACAATAAAGAAAAATAAAATGATGTTACTTACAGGAAAATGGATGAAACTGGAAACCACGGTGTTAAGTCAAGTAAGCCAGATTCAGAAAGTCAAGGGTCATATGTGCTCTCTAATGTGGAAGATAAAAAAGAAAGAGGAAAAAATATTTTAAAAGGAACCTCATAAGGTAGACCAGTAGAGTGGAGGATAGGGATCAGGGGGAGGGAAGAGAGTAGGGAAAGCAGAGAAACTGCGGAATGAAATTGTC